>JAJOOR010001511.1:0-61719 GCA_036250505.1 Solanum acaule | reverse complement strand
ATACTTTTGCAAGGAAAATAAGTTGTGAGAAGGCTTTACTACAATATCAATTAATTCCTTTGTCTCTTCTATTATGATGTAGCCACTATTTTTTTTTTTTAATAATTGGTTTGCTTACTTATTACATCAATTTTAATTCAATAACTTCTTTATTGATAGTCTAATATTTAATAATGATAAGAAACCGATTGATCTAATATTTGGAAGGGATGCTATCTTAGGCTTGAATTAAGAAGATCTCTCATATGATCTATTTACAAATTTTGAAATTTAAATGATACAAGACAGGCTCCAATTTGTGTAAAGTCATCCTCACTTTTTTTTCCTTTTGTTTAAAAAAAGTATTGTCTATGTGAAAAGAGAAAGAAAAGAGAAAATCATATATATTTCAAATAAAGGTATTTACAAAATATATCTATCCATTTTAATAGTAGAAATTTGAATAATGAATGAGAGATGTACAAGATTGGATTTCAATTTTCACCATTGAGAAACGTTACTGTGAGTCACGTTTTAGCTGTAAAATGTGCTTCAGAGTAACGAATTATAAAATGTTACTGACAATAATGTTTTATGTCTGTTTACTCTGTCATTTGTCTTTTTGTTATTCAATTTTTTTGAATAAAATATAACCTAAAACGTTACTATGAACTACGTTTATACTAGTTTCATAAAATTTCAAAAAAACGTATTATTTTGGTAAATTGATTTTTATAATAACTTACTTTGGTAAAAAATTCCTTATAAGTAACTACTTAAAAAGTCTTCCATCATTTATATGGGGTTTTCAATCAAGTTATCAAATAACTTAAATAGACAGCTTGCAAGTAGCTTAAGCAGACAACTTACAAGTAACTTTTGAAAAGTCTTATAATAACTTCTTTTTTTCCCGCTATAATTATTATTAAAGGGTGTTAATGTTGTTGTAAAAAATATAATAATAGGCTAGTAAAATTATAACACACGACTTTGAGGAATTTTCACAATGCTTTAACCACTAAACTAAATTACTTTTAATTTGTGTCAAGAGGTGTTGATACTTATATATATATTTATTAAATCAAAATTTAACATTTATATGGAGTGTAGTTTTTTTGACGAGGAGGTGTCGCTTGACACTCCTAGCTACGGGTGGGTCCGCCTCTGCCCTCCCCCCTCCCCCCTCCCCCCTACCAGCCAAAATAAATAAATAAATTTTTTAGCTACATTTCTTGTCTTGTACTTTTATTATTATTTTATATTATTTTTTGAAAGAATATGCAATGTTGCATCATTGCTTACATATTTTACTTAGAAAAAGTTAAAATTCAATATCGTAAATCGAGTTTCCATTTTTATTTGGTAGGCGTATGGATAAAAAGAATTGTGAAAGATGAAAAAATTAATATTTATTTTTAAGTTGAAAACAGAATTTGAAAATTAGAGTTATAGTAGGACATTTACAAAAATTGGAGTTGATTTTGAATTTTGAAGTGATTCGAATGAGAATCATAAAAATAACTATTTGATATTTCTTGATTTTTGAATTTTTTTGAAATTCAATTTCAAGTTGAATTCTAAAAAATTGTAGTAATTATTCTATGTTCAAATAATTTTTAATAATAAAATTCCAAAAATAGAATGAAAACTATCCCTAATCAAACATACACTTATTAATTGATTAATTGAAATTTGGAATATCGTATTTTGTTTTCCGGCTGGAACATCGTATACTTATATTTGGTCGTATTATTTATTTACTACTTCCAAGATCACTGTTGAAATAAAACAAAAAAATGGTTCTAAAGATCACATTATGTGACCCTTCACTGAATGAAAAAGCTAAGTTCACCTGAGGATTTGAGGTGTACAATTGTGCAAAGCATCATTTTAATCAGAAGGACCAAAAATGTTACTCTGCCGAATTATTAGTTACGGAATTGTTTGGTAGGATGTATTAAAAAAAATAATATATATATTAATTATATAATTTTATTCAATTTGTTATTTGATAGAATTTTCTATTTCTGTATATTCTATTCAGTATTTTAAGTTGGATAACTAATACTACTAGAGTCTAGAGCTATATTTTGCGTTTCTAATATGTGGATGAATATGATTAAAAACGAAACGATTTTTAATATATCAAATTAAATAGTGGATAAGAAATAATTCAATATAATTAATTTCATCATTACAAATACATTATATTCAATATTATTTTATAATAGTTTATACGATAACATTATTATTTAAGATATCAGATAGTTGGTTGGTTAGTAAGAGAATTTTTCAAATGGAGATCTTAGGTTTAATATCATCGCATGCGTTTTTTGATTGAACTTGTTGTACATAACTTGCCTAATGTGACTATTATTTCTATGTTATTTGTAAATTATTAGGCTGAAACAAGATTTACCTAAAGTAAACACAAAAAGTATTCTTCGGGATGGCTCAGTTGGTTTGGAGGGTGGTTATCCACATGGATGACCCGGGATCGATCCCCCCTCAAAGTCTTCTGAGTCGAACTTGTCGCATAGGGCTTGCCTAGTGCGATTTACGTCTCATGTGTGGTTTGCAGGCTTACACAGTAGGGGGTTTACCCAATGCGCACAAAGTGCTCACCCGAAGGCAGAGATGTGGCGGAGATTGTAGTGGCTGCGGGTTATCTTGGATTCCAAAAAAAAAACTCAAAAAGTCAAAGGATAACTGTTCCAAATTTCCTTATTATGATTTTCTTAAAAAAGTAATCACATAATTATTTAATTAAATGTTGAGTTTAATACTTGTCCCTCGAATTCCTTTGGACCGAGGAAAAGAAGGATCAGTAAGAATTTCATATCTTATGCTAATTATTTTCTCTCTCTCCTTTATATGTAATAAGTAATTTATATTTTTCGAATGACGTAACTATTATTATAAAAATCCAAAAAAAAAAAACAATTACTATAACAATTATGTTCACACTTCGATCGGTCCACCATTATGTGGAAAATCGTGATATACCCTGAAAAAATCCTACCAGCACATGTCTAAACCCGAAAAAAATTGTTTTCTTCTTTTCCTTTTATGATCCAAAATATGAACACTAGCTTTCTTAAAAGGGAAGTAGTATTAAACATATTTGAAAATATAATATATTCTACATCTTCCATCATATGACGTGCTCAATTTGACTTTAGGTATGAAAATTTAACATTAAAGTATTTTCTAAATTAATTTTAATGCGTTATTATATTTATATGGATATAAGAGTTTGGAACTTAATATCTTACCTACACTGCAATATTTGTGTGGCGATAAAAGTTACAGAAAAATCAAATAAAAAGTTTAATTTATATTAATTTTTTTAAGAGGTATTATTATTTCTTTTGAAATGAATAATAAGAATCAATGTGGTTTGGAATGAAGGAACACATTTTTCACGAAAAATAAATAAATAATTTAAAATTGTAGAGTTTTACACTTGGGGGAAAATAGTACGGTTTTCTTCAATTACATTGTATGTCATCCACGATGTTATGACTTCAAAGAAGATTGAGCAATTAAAAGAGTAGTTTACACTTTGGGAGACTTTATTTCTTGCATATCATTTTACAGCAAATATGAAGGATGTGTATCTCTAGCAACCAGAAAATGAAAAAACACTAAGCTAATGTGGGAGCATTTTGGGGTTATAAGTCTAACAACCTTAACTATTTACTATTTCGGAAAAATCCTTTTGGCCAGAAAATTTGATTAGAATGATAAAATAACATATTTCACACTATGTTATTTTACCTTTTTGAATATTTTTACCCTTTTAACTTTAATACCTTTTAATTAAAAAATGGAAAAAAGATCAGTTTATTTTAAAATAAAAAAAAATATTTTAAACTTTTTAAATTTCTGGCCAAATTTTCTAACCATTTAGCATTACCCTACTTTTTCTTATTGCATCATGGATGCCTCATTTTCATGCACTTGTGATTATTTTATCGTCCATTTATGAGGAATTCAACATCGTCATGATTTACTTCTAGGCAAAAAGGTGATGTTTGATGAAAAAACAAAAGAAACGTTAATTATTTGGAACTGGTCAAATATCTTAGCCATAGCCAGACGGAGGTTTTATTTATGTGTTCGATTGAATTTATTATTTTCGACATGATTTATAAAAACATATGAAGGAAAGTCATTATAATTTTATTAAAAATAATTAGCAAATTTCGTGCCGATTAACTTTATCGTTTTCTTTTTTAATTGTAATATCATATGCTAAACCATACCGCTAAGAAAAAACAAGCAAGTACCAGAATAGGCAAAATGTGACAAGTCCGGCCCAAAGATAATAGGTTACGATTTACAAAGTCAAATGGTTATGGGTTTAAGCCTAAAAAATAGTCTCAAGCAGAAATGTAAGATAACACTGCGTACAATAGATTTTTATGGTTGGGCCCTTCCCCAAACGGTCAGTGGCGAAGCCAGAAATTTTACGAAGGGTGTCCAAGAATTACATTAACTAAAAAAAATGACTAATGGGTGTACTGAAAATTTTAAAATCAAACTACGTAATATTAATAATTAAATTTCTTTTATGAACAAATGTACAAAAAATAATTAAGTTAAACTACATAATACTTAGTTTTAATGTGTATATTTAGTTTAATATTTTTTATTTTTTTAAATTTAAAGTCAGGCCATAGACCCTTTTTATTTCAAAATAATAGAGATTTGTACAAGTCCAGGCCCAAAAGTGACTTGGCCCAGGAAGACTAAAATGGAAATAGTTGACAAAGAAGTGGAAAGGTCACATTGAAAATTATCTGGAATGATTATGCTGGAAGAAGCTGGCCATGGAGGAAAGATTGCCATCATTTTCCTGAGTCCTAGAGAAATCACACAAATACTTGTCATCGTCCACCCCCGGAGAAGCACCAATAGTGACTTGGAAGGTAATCTCCATCTTCAATTCTAGCTAAAGTGAAAAGGAAAATAATTTTTCTCTATCTCGCAATAGGATTACCAGATTCTACTAGATCTATTGATTTCGTCATTTTGCATCCACGAGAATCTTTCCTTTTGCTGAAGTGTTGGAACAACACAATCGACAGTCAACTCTATTATATTGCATAAATTTTCTAGACTAAAACTTGATGGAATGAATCTCCAAAGAAATTAATACCACCATCTAAATTTTAGTCTAAAAACTAAATCACAATTTTTAGAGGACAATCTTGAAAGATATGAGACCGTGTAGTTTCTTTGCATATTCGAGAGATAAGATGAGGCAGTATAGAGTAAAATAATCATCCAGTATCATTAATAATGTCTTGATTGTGTATTTCTTGGACACCTCAAAGCTTCCACCAGGTGCGAAACACATAAACCATAACGAAATGTCTTCAGACATTATTGTTTTCACTGAATACTATGCTTTAAATTTTTCTATGCCTCTCAATAGTTGAATCTGCATTAAGTAGCAAATCAAGAGATTAAAGTGATTCTGCTAAATATTTTCTGATATTAGGAGTACTATTTTTATCCATGTATATAATCTATCTGCCTTCATTGGGAACTTCTTGTATAGAATTAAGCTGATATATAATTACCAGCAAAAATAAAAATTAAGTTGGCAAAATAGTCTGCAAGAGTATTTTCTTCCCTGAGGGAATGTTGTACTCTTGCTGACACAATTCTTTTTAAATTCTAAATGAATCTGACTTCCAAAGCCACACTCCATGGAATTTCCCACTGTCCCTCTATAATATGAACCATTGCCAGAGAATCGGTCTCAATAATAATTTGAGACAACATATTGTCTCTACAAAACACCAAACATTCCCTTATGGCTATGGCTTCTGCAATCAAATTGGTGGTCTCCTAAATTCTGACCCCTTTAGCTACAATTAGATTTCCTTCATGATCTCTTATACAAAAAGAAGTTGAACTAAGCCCAGGATTGCCCTTAGAAGCACCATCAGTATTACATTTAAGCCAATATATAGAAGGAGAAACCCATTTCACCATTTTGAAGTTACAGACTACTTTATACCCTTCCGGATACTATACAATTAGAGGCCAATTATTCAAGCCAAAATTACCCTTACATCTTAACTTAATGAAATTCAGTATATTGTAATTGATCTCCCAAATCACCTTTCTAACAGAATAAGATCCACCATGTAGTATAGTATTTCTCCTCTTCCATAAAAACCACATTATAACTATAGGAATAACTTGATAAACTAGCTTTATCCTGTAGTTACCATCAGTAGACCACCATCTTCTCACCATCTGTTTCACATTCCACATGGGCCCAATTATTCCAGCTGCTCTGGAATAATAAGACCATATTTTGGTTGCAATCTCTCCTCTTAAAAACAAATGATTAATAGACTCATTCACAGGAATGTTACAACACCTACAATTCTGAGAGATATTATGATTCCAAGCATTCATTAAGTTAGCCACATGAATTTTACCTTGCCAAATCCCCCAGGCTAGGAATGAGTACTTGGAAGGTAAACCTTTCACCCATAAAAATTTCAAATCTTCATTGATGTTCTCTTTTTTCCTTAGCAATTCCCAAACACTTTTAACACTGAAACATCCAGTACTAGATTTGGTCCATCAAGGTTTGTCTGCTAAATCTCTCAACTGTAAAAACCTTATATTATGTCTGATATGATCCCCTACATATTCCGGGACAACATCTTGAAGAGCATCAAAATCCGAGCCATCTTCATTAAAAAGGTCCCCGATATCTCTCATGGGGTGACATGTTGGGGTGTCTAACTGATGTAAGTGCAAAGGCCCAAGATTGGTTCAATTATCATACCAAATGGAAGAAGTTCCACCTCTAGGTTCCCACCACAAATGTTGTTCAATGACATCTCTATTTTCAAGCATGTGTTTCCATATTTGAGAGCCCCCTTTCCATTGTACCAGAGAAGGAATATGTTTCTTGCAATATTTGATCCGAAAGAAGTTTGACCACAAATTGTTTTGTGTCCTAATTTTCCATCACAATTTAGCATATAAGGCCTGAGAAACTTCAAACAATGATCTGAAACCAAGCCCTCCTTCCTGCTTTTTTAGACAAACTTTGATCCATTCAGCTTAGTGTTTACTCCTACCAGATTTCTTATTACTCCAAAATAACTTAGTAAAGATCTTATGTAATTCCTTGATCACACATATTGGAGGAGTGATAGCAGATAATACATATATAGGGATGCTTTGCAACACACTAGAAAGTAGAACTTCTTTACCACCATAGGATAACATCCTTCCTTTCCATGCCTGAAGTTTACCTTTAACTCTTTCAATCAGCTCTGCATAATGTTCATTTCTCTTTCTTGTATGGGTGATAGGACACCCCAAAAAGAGAGAAAAGGAAGAAAATTCAACTTAGAATGACATCATTTTTATGATTTAAGCGATGACAACAATCTTAACGAGACATGTAAAATAATGAATACAATCAAATACGTTTTTTTTAAAAAAAGAATTCTATATGGAGCCTTTTTTGCTTTTAGTTGTTTTATAAATTTTCAGGGTTGTTTATTAACTTAAATTAAATAAAAAAAAATAAGTTTTACTTTTAAAACGAAAAGTCAAAGTCAAATCAATTAAAATTCTGATTGGCTTCTAAATTTTTAATTTTTTTCTTAAATTTTCAAGTTGTATCTAATTAAGGATTATTTTATCAAATAATTTTTTTTAAAATTATTTCTAATAATAGATGTATTAACTATTATTTAAATTTAGAAAGTAACTAAAAAAAGCTTTTTTTCTAAAATAAAAAATGGCCTAAATGACAAATGTTGTTGGTGAGGATCGAACTTGCGCTCTCCACAAGAGCTACTGCGCGCTACTTTTCAGCATCAAGAACCACTGGGCTACAAATGCTTGATGGGTTCAGGGTGTCCAAAATATATTAAGTAGTCATTTAGGGTACCATTTTACTTATATATACGTTATAATTTTCCGACGAAGGGGTGTGAAACTTTCTGTTTCGTCGAGCCCCGAGCTTGTGGTCCTCCTTTGAGTGTGGGTTCAATTGAATGAATCTACTGAACACCCTAACACCACTGTAGCTCCGCCTATGTCCGGACCCTATGCATAGTGGAATCTTTAGTCCACCAGGATGCCCTATTAAGTTTGGTGATTAGATAATAAAAAAAACAAGCGCAATTTTTTTTTTAAAAAGGATTCTCTTATTGTATGTATGAAGGAATCAACACTTAAAAATTTATATTATGTGTATGTCAATATTTGTTCTTGAACTCTATTTTTCTATTCGTGTCCACTTCGTCCGAAAGAAAAGTTAAATTTAAACTCCTTAATTAATTGTTCATAATAAGTCTTTTTTCTTTACTACATCTGTCGTTTCTCCCCCACCCCCACATCCACCAGCCATATTCTTCCTTCATCTTCTCCCTCTTTCTTCTTTTATCCTCTTAATACATGTTTGCATGATCAAATCAACATTGTACACATATGTTTGTTTCTATTGTTTTATTATTCTCATGTATCTTGGTTTTGTATCTGAGTTAGAGTTCATAACATTCTGAAGTTCAATTTTAAAAGGTTTTCAAATTAGGTTTTATCTTCTTTTTTTTATTTTGTTGTTTCTCAACCACTTTAATGGCTGTCTGTTCCTAGAATCAGATGATTCTTGTAAAAAATACTACACATTAACAATATTATATTAAATCAAACAACTTTTATTTGTTTATTTTCACTTATGAGTTTTTCATTGTAGGGACCGACTCTTCATCTGCCAACATTCAAGCCGAGAATAGATTCAAGTATAGGAACACCCAAATCAAGATGGAAGAATTACGTCAAGGTTTAATTAACAAAACAAATACACCATTAAGTACACATCAAGTGCAATAATGTTGGATACACATCAGGTGTACATGTATCTAGTTACAAGTTTGTGTATCTCAGTTAATGAAAAAATCCATTTTCCTTACAGTCAAGTGGCTTTCAGCTCCTTTGATGAGAAATGCGAAATAAAAAAGAAAAAAAAAAAGATCCCCCGTTATGAGAAAAATTTCAAATGCTAAAAAATGAAGGAAGAATTTTGATTTTTTTTTTTGGATTAATGATAAGGCAAATACTGATCTACCGTTGTAATTTGTTCCTAAATTCGTGTGTTTCAGTTATATTTCATATTTAGATACACATAATTATATGTATATGCTTACTATGTATTCGAGATATATGTTTTTGAATATAATGTATGAAATTGATACTTGATACATCAAATTAATACTAGATACATATAAAAGATATATGAAGCTAAAATTAGATCATATACATAGATACATGAAATTAGAAGAATCTACTTCAACCGATATGCCCTTAGGCATGGCCATACATAACATAAAAATCACACTTGAAAAGGGTGGACAATTAGCTAGAGCAGTGAGTGCTGTAGCGAAACTGATTGCAAAAGAGGGGAAATCGGCCACATTAATATTAAATCATATAAATAGATACATGAAATTAATACTAGACATATGTAATAAATACACGAAATTAATATTAGATACTTCTATGATACATATGAATATATTTGTATAATACTCATGAATCCAAAGTGTTTAGTTTGCCGGATACATCATATATTGATAATAGATATATCAAATTAATGAATTTAATATTTTAAGCGTAATAAAATGAAATTAATCAAATTAAATGACCAAGATATACATGTTTTGTATTTTATTAACAATATTAATGTATTTATTATTTCAAAGAATAATAAAATGAAATTAATTAAACACAAATATACTCTTTGATTTCTGCCTTATATTAATGGAATATTTTAAATTTTCAGAATTAATTGTCCATTCGGCAGATAGATGTATCTCGCGGGTTCAAACTCATGCATCCTAAGCATGAAATATAATAGAGAAAGTAATATTTAAAACAGTCGAAAATCTTAATAATTATAACCTAAACTAGTGGATTTATGTAATTAGCCCGGTTGAAAGTTAGACCATTGTTTGGGCCCCCGCTTTGTCCAAGCCCATTCCTCCTACAATTTACAGCTCCGTCCGTCTTATGCTCCCTCCATTCCATTTCATTATTTTTTAAAAAAAATTCTTTGATAAGCAATAATTTAATATTGATTCTCGTGTATCATATTAAAAATAATTTCTCTTCACATTTATAGAGTAGGTAGTTTTTTTTTTATAAAAAAATATTGAGATAATTTAAGTGATACCAACTAAAATTTATATATGATCCCTCACTTAAATTATGGTTTGTGACGTTGATATATTACATTTTAAATAAGTATTATTAATCTCTACATAATTTGTCTATATATATTTTGAGTTCTAGTTTTATTCTTGGGCCTAGGTTGGGGAAGGGAGAAGTTCCTAAATGGCCCTTGGGAGGCCAGAGGATTTAAAAGATATATAATTAGGAAAAATTACATAAATATATATCTTATATTATCATAGTTTTAAAAATTTCTATTGTTTAAAAAAATTACAAAAATTCCGTGAGCTATGTATCCGAGACATCCTTCCCATTAAGTAATGTAGCATTTGCAATCCGTGAGCTATGCATCCGAGATCCTATAAATTTAAGGGATCTTTGTAATTTGAAAAAGAATAGGAATATGATGTAATTAGCTCTAAATACTATGAGATTTATGTAATTTTTACGTATAATTATAGCCTATAGGTACCGAAATAGTCCAACTAAATGGTAAGATTTTATTTTTTTATTTTTTTGATGTTGAAGAAATTATTTAGCTAGTGCTTTTCTTGTTATATACTCGTTCCGTCACAATTATTAAAAAGGATAAATTACATAATAGATATTTCACTATCATATATATTATTATTATTATTATTATTATTATTATGTATCTTACTGCTAATTAAGAGTTTCCTATCATATATTAAAGAAGATACATTTTGATACATATATTTTTGCTACCAGATACACTAAACTAGGGAGAGAGGAGAGCGGGATGGGGAGGGAGGCGATGAATATTTGTTATGTATCCAAGATACATGCGAATCACACTAGTTACATGTATCTAGTATGATTCACATGTATCTAGGATACCAGATACATCGGAGAGTAGCGAGCGAGCGAGATGGGAGAGAAGCGAGGGAGGCGAGCAAGATTTGTTATGTATCCAAGATACATGCGAATTCACTTAGATACAATGTGTCTAGAACAAATCACACTTAATTTTGACTTTATGTATCCTGAGATACATGTATCTGGACGTATTTGAACTTACCAAAATTTGATATAATACTTAATATTGTAAACTAGAGTGTATCTAAGTAATTAACACCTAAACTTGTTGAATTTATGTTAGTTTCCTATTAAAAATAGCTAATTCTAAGGAAGAGTAATTTAGAACCATCCAAAAAAAACTTTTCACGGCACCTTTAGAATTACTGGAATCTTAGAGGACTTAACTGCAAAACACAACCGTTTAGGTGCAGTTATTGGCGCGCCAAAACCGTGCCCACTACCCTATATAGTGTACTGAAATTACCAATTCACACACTAAATTTTTTCAAAATTCCACAATGAAACCGCTCGTTCTCCTACTCTTCTTCACTCTGTTCCTTCTTCTCCAATACTCTTCCACGATACAAATCCTCTCTAAATCGAGGCTTCAAAAATGCGAGAAAGTTTCCGAATCGAATAGCCTGAACTGCACCAACAAGATCATCATCGACTTGGCCGTTCCGAGCGAATCGGTAATCGATCTCTCTATCTTCTTCTAGAAACTTCTGATTTATCAATCGATTGTTGTAATGAACGAATTGCATGTTAATGTGAGTTTGATTTGAGTTCCTTTTTTGTTTCCGGTGGCGGTAGAGTGGAAATGAGGCTTCGTTGGTGGCAGAGATAGTTGAAGTGGAAGAGAACTCAAGCAGTAACATGCGGACACTTCGAGTTCCACCGGTGATTACGATTAACAAATCAGCAGCATATGCTTTGTATGAATTGACATATATACGAGTACGTCTTAAAAAATCTCTGTTTGATTTGCCATCGGAATATATTAGTTTGATCTTAGTATACTTTTGGTGATTATGGAACGAAATATTGAAGGCGTTGGTGTAAAGTTTAGCTTGATTGAGAAAACCTTGCTTCAACGTTTAGATTTGAGTATTTAAATGAATTGAATTTGTGAAAGCTGTAAAACAATCACGTTTTTATGTTGTTAGTGATTTTTTGGCAAATAGTTCGCAACATTTCACAATGAAATATTTTCATATAAATTGGAACCGATGAAATATTTATGTTTTGCTATTTGGAGAAGTGATTGGAAGTTCGTTTCATTCAGTAATGCTGCTGGATTGCATCTTAGAAATATTTAGTTCTTCTGAGAACTTGCTGGAGTTCTGGAATAATTTATTTATGCTTGAATCCGGAGGCCCTTAGATTACATCTTTAATCAAACCTGATTGTAGTGTGTATATTACAATCAATTGTGTAGATTTTGTTTAGCAATGTCTGTTTCCAAGCAATTTTTCTATATATGTGATCCATGTAATTCCTCCAAATGCATGTCACATGTTTTCTGGTGGCACTTGTTCCTGAGAAAGCTTCTCTACGGCTGTGTGTATTATCACAAACACTTCCATTTCTCTCATGGAAAATAATCAGCTCGTCTGATTTTCTTAGAATGGTGGAACAATGCTTGTAGATGGACATTGGAGTCACTGTTATATAACACTTTGTCTTAAAGATTATACTCTTGTCTCGTACAACAACTTGTTTAGGCCACCAGATAGCAGACAGGTCTATAAGCAAAGCAACAGATATGATAAGATGTCTGTCCTTACTTGAATTAAGTCCATGGTATTGTTTTCTCTCAGTTCAATTGACTTTTCTTGTATAGGATATTGCTTATAAACCGCAAGAATTCTATGTCAATACACGCAAGTGTCAGCCAGATGCAGGGGCAGATGTTGTGCAGATCTGTGAGAGGTAATTCATTTAGTAGTGTTCTTCTCCAAATTGGACTTACTTTAGGGAATTTTGCTTTTTCATAAACAATCTTTGTTTCTGTTGTTATGATAGCTGAATTTGGTTTAGTCACTAGTATTTGGGTAGTTCTGCTATTGAGTTTCATAAATATCAGCTTTGACTTGGTCTAATTTGGTTTCATTTTCCGGCTTCCTAAAAAATCTTGAGGCAATATGAAAGAGATAGCCAAAGGAAAAAAATAATAACTAGGGTATCTAGGTGGATACTGCTCCTTGGAACTTCACTGAGTTAAACATACATAAATTTAGATCTAGTTTGTCACTCCATAAATAATACGATCAGAAACTTTGGCCAACAACCTATATGCCAAGTTAAGCTTGTTAAGTTGAAACTAATGCTATGTTGTCCTTCCCTTGTTCTTGTTCAAGAGAAAGCGAGGACTTAGTCCATGACTGGCTAACGTTATTCTTAGCTGCCCATAACCTTTTTTTGGCAAGGTTAAGCTTGTTCAATTGAAGCTAATGCTAGGATGCCCTTTCCTTGTTCAAGAGAGAGTGAGGACTTACTCCATGACTGCCTCAAAACATTATTCTTAGCAGCCCATATTCATATGTGTTATGTAGCATAAACTGCAAACTTGTCTCCAATCCAACTGTGCCTTTTAGCTTCCCTTTTGGATATATTTGTATAAAGAAAATGGATTTGGTACACCTGATTTAAAAATAAAAAATAAAAACAGTTCCCTAAACCAGATGGATGATTAACATCATTTGATGATTGTGAATTGATGTTTGACATAAATCTTATTATTTTTATGTTCTATGTATAGATAATGCAAAAAAAATACAGCAAATAATTTAGAAAGCAGGAGTTTTCATTCTTATAGACTTTCCATCATATCAGTAACATAATCAATAATCAAGATTCAGAAGACAGATAGGATGATAAGTTAAGTAGTTTGAAGTATCGAGGATGTGTTTCCAGACTTAGAGGATCCTGTCTCCTCCCAAATGTACACCTTCATTTGATGGGAAAATTTGAATGCAAAAGGAGATTATTGAAGCTGCAAAGGATGCCCTATGGTGTTCCAGATACATACCTTTTCCATTTAATATGATCAGACTTACCACTGTCATGTCTGTAACAATATATATTTATGCTTTTAGGTTTCAGAAAGACTCATACAGATAGAAAACGAGAATACTGTCATCTATGTATCTCCGTACTTTTTTTTTTGAATTTCCACCAACCATACAGGAAAATAATCTAGAAATGATTACTGGCCTGAGTTTTAATTTGCCTCCGGTTTGTGTGGTGCTAGGATACTAAGTTTAGACTAAATATTCCCGTCGTCCTGTCTTTATCATGGTTCATATATTATGTTTTTAGTCGACATTTCATCTTTAAACAATCTTTCAGCAAACTTTTCTGCTAGCTTCAAGCTTAGATGTTTATATATATATAATATCTTAACTTTTTTGAAAGTATTTTTTGTGGCAGCTAAGTAACTTTTTGATCTGTTTCCATAGGCTGAGGGATGAGAATGGACACATTATTGAGAATACTCAGGTAACGTTTGAGATTCTTAATTGTTTTTCATCCTAGTAGGATGTATAATAATTGTTACTGTTTGGTGATGACAAGTTCATCAACTTGTTATATCAATATATCTAGGCTGGGCGAGATATATATAATTTCTTAATGACTGCTATAACTATATCTCTAAGGAAATTTGTTGCCAATCATGATACCTAGGAGCTGTCTTTCAAATTGAATTTTTAAAACTATATTTAGTGAGTCTTATGAAGAGGCAAATGAAGATTTGTTTTGTTAATGAAAACCATTATTTACTAATAACCTGCAGGTCATCTTCTCTTCATAGTATTTTCTCACATTGAAGATTTTCCTTTCCTGATTTCTCCGAGTACTGGATATAATCCTTCTTCTATTTTTTCTTCTCAGCCTACCTGTTGTCCGTGTGGGGATCAGCGAAGGGTTCCTTCATCATGTGGAAACTTTTGTAAGTTTACCCTTCTGTTCTCAGAGAATAATTTTCTTCATTGCAGTTTACAGATTGCTTCCTAACTCATATAGTTTCTTGATTTAGTTGACAAGATGACGAAAGGGAAGAAAAACACAGCTCACTGTCTACGGTTTCCAGATGACTGGTAAGGCCTTTATCATTTTCTGTTGTTTGTGTCAATGAAATCTGTATTGAAATTCCTGTTTTAAGATTTGAGATACATTACTTTTGAAGGTCATGTTGTTCTATGGATAAAAATTGTTTCCACAAAATGCTGTTTTGACATGGCTTTTCTAATATTTCAGTTCCCATACCTTTTTCTTCTCTACCATCAATTCAATTTTATTGCTACTAGCTTATGCAAGCATATATTGATGGATAATAATTAGTTAATGCTGCAACAGTTCTCTCTACATTTAGGTTCCATGTATTTGGCATTGGGCAGCGCTCAGTTGGATTTAGCATTCGAATTGACGTTAAGAAACAATCTCAGAATTCGGTATTTGCTCTTGAAATCTTTTCCGGTATTTATTGTATTTGTGTTCCTTGGTGCATACTTGGTGCCTGATTAAGATACAATTTCTCAGCATACAGCACTCATTTCCTTTTTATTTTGTCTATTTTGTCTAATATGTGGTGGTGTCTTTGTATGCTGGATTGCGTCTTTAGAATTTGATTAGTAAACGCCCCAACATTGTTTGGTAGTGAGGCCTAATTTGTTGATTTATGCATAATAACTATTTTAGACAAGGAAATCAGCAGCATGAATTGGATAAAGACCATCGTCACAAATCAGTGTTCCTTTGCTAGTCTTCAGCACTGCGTTTTATCCCCTTTACACATCTTCATGTACAACTGCTTAGTTATTCATCTATCTTTCTAGGTTTTAGCTCCAAAAAATTAGCTAGAGATATGGAATTTTTCTTAAGTTCACCTTTCACCATTTCTTCTCCGTGTTAATATTGACTAATTCATAACCCCCCACATCTCATTTGTGTGACACTATTTAGTTTTTGGGATGGAAAGTTGTTTTATTCCAGCTTCTTACAAAATTATGAATACAAAACTAGTATAATATGAATGAGAATATGCTGTCAAGCCAACTACTTTTGGTGATGTTCATGATGACTGATTATGATTGCAAGGATGACTATAGCAGAACCTAGATTAAAATCAACAGTGCCTTAATTTTTTGTGGAATGATGATATTCCATTCACTTTTGCATGAAGGGTATAAGTGTCATAGTTTCATTGCTAATATTTGGTGGCAGGAAGTGATTGTTGGTCCGGACAATAGAACTGCTACATCCAGTGATAATTTTCTGCGGGTGAATCTGATTGGAGATTATGTTGGATACACTGATATTCCGTCTTTTGATGACCTCTACCTTGTCATACCTAGACAGGTAGCTCTTGTCACTCATTTCACACTGGAACTCTTCAACAGCTTTGAGATTTTATATAGATCTCATGTAGATACAAAATTGATATGCACCTTTTTGAATTGTTTTACAGCAAAGAAGTAACTAGCGATGGTGAACAAAATTTAATTCTAGAGTTATCGGCATAGACTGTAGAGTTTCATTCTTAATTCTCCCTTTATTCTGGTAGCTATATTACCTGATAGTAATCACTGATGATATGCTATGCTGGAAACCACTCTTTAAATTGATGCATTGTGCAAATTTAATTCTTGAGGACAAAGGAATAATGCAAACTGCTTATTAAAATTAAAAAGAACAGAAAAGAATATTGCTTATTGTTTTATCATAGATGCAATTGCTTATGTGAAATTTTTGTCCATGCGTCTTTCTTTGATTATGCAAGCATTTCCATATACTCGCTGGAATCAGTTTTTTATTTCGGATGGAACTTTTGTTTGTCATTCTTGGGTAGTCTTGTCATTTGTTATACTAAGAGGTTTTGTATCCCTTTTGCTGAAGGGTGGCCCAGGTCAACCACAAAATCTGGGGAGCAATTTTTCCATGTGGATGCTACTCGAGAGAGTGAGGTTTACATTAGACGGTGTTGAATGTAACAAAATTGGTGTAGGTTACGATGCTTTCAATGCACAGGCAGATTTTTGCTCTGCACCATTTTGGAGTTGCCTGCACAACCAACTATGGAATTTTTGGGATGTCAGTATATATTAAACACCTAATACTTAAACTATGCTCTTTTTCTGTTATAAAATCTTACATGTCTCGTAATTCACAACACTTGGTCCATCTTTGTTTCCTTTTTAAGTAATTTCTGTTCCATATTTTCTTACCACTACAACATTTGGTCTAGAATGACGGTCTTTTCTGTTTCTCATAAATCTGTCTAAACTGTATCAAGAGACATCTTGTTTTCAGATTTCTGTAATGGCTTGTCATCTGTTCATATATCTTGGGGGGGTTGTACTGCCCGTGTCTTCTGTTTTTCTTTTGTTGCTAGTGTTTGAAGACATTTTGTTCATACATTTCTACAATTCCATTGGCTCGTATAAATTATCTTTCTTAATTAAAAATACCAATTGCGAATCAGCAACTAAAGGTAAAGCGTGTCGAGTGTTTATGTGGCTGTTTCTTCAATATTTCTTACTAAAAATGTAGATATATATAACATGGGGGAGCCAGTGGTTTGGCTGCGCTGAAGTTCAAATGGACCTTAGAGCAATTTTATAATGTTTCGGACTTGACCTTGAGTAATTTATCTTGCAGGCTGACCAGAATAGAATCAGTTGAAATCAGGTGCCACTATATTGCGTGCAAGGAAGGTTTGAAAGAATCAACCAGCATCCAGTTACGTTTCTGGTTTATATTTTGTGTCTGCACAGATGTCTTTTGCTTGTGCTTGTAATTTACAAGTATCTGCAGAATGCAGGAAGTCATGCATTCTCTATTGGAATTACAGAAGTCCTGAACACAAATCTGTTGATAGAACTGAATGCAGATGATGTAGAATATGTGTATCAAAGGTCAGTCACCTTATTTGGTGTTAGTGCATTGTCCTTGTGATTCTTCTTGGCATAGTTTTTCGTCCATGTTCCCTTTATCTGAAGAATGTGAGCAAATGTGATGGCTGATTTATATCACCTCCAGATTGAGCTTGAAATAACAAAGACCAACATATGAATGCCCTTTACCGTCCTAAGTTGATGCAAGACCAAATCCTTAGTGCTTCATCATCAACTTTTAAACTGGTTTAAATATCATATAGTCCAGAAAAATTAATCTTAAAAATGAACTTTTGATACTTTTCCTGTCAAATAAATATAGGAAGGATTTGATAATCAGCCATTTGAGAACATATTTGATGCTTTAGAGTTCTAACTTGATTTTCAGGAGAAGGATAAGTTTCTCTTTTGAGTAAGTACGTTGTTTTTTAATTTCAAGATTTTTGTCCCTGCATTTATTATTATTTGGAAACTCTAGAACTTTTAAAATCATATTACGGAGATTATTCATTTTTTTGTATTTTTCTGTATGACTTTTTGTCTCTCTACCTTTGCTCCTATATTTATGTTGCTTAAATAAAACAATGTTTTCTTTATTAAGAAATGCCAACTACTTACCAAATTATATTATAATTTAAGAAGCATAGTACATCAAACTTTTAATGACCAGCAAACATTATCAACTAATAGGAAAATAAAGAGAAAAGTTTTCCCTTCTAAAGATTAAGAACAATTTTATAAGTATGAGGATAATATGTGAGTGGAATTAAAATATCAAAACACTGAAACGTTAAATCATCAAAACAAAAACTTCATCTGTATAGATTAATTTGGACAGACTATGAGTATTGATTGAACATTTTGAAAGATTGATTTGGTCCTTTTATGCAGGAGCCCTGGGAAAATTCTCAGCATTACAATCCCAACTTTTGAAGCTCTAACTCAATTCGGAACAGCAACAGTTACAACAAAAAATATAGGTGAAGTGGAAGCGTCCTATAGCCTCACGGTAAACAATTACATTATGCTTAGACAGTTAAAATATGTATGTTATCAGCTAATCAGTTTAGTGTTCTGCTATGCTTTCTAAAAGGATAAACTTCCATATTCACACCCCAGAATTAAGCCGCCAACCAAAAATGAGTTGGCTCAGTTAGTAAGGATTGAATCTTGAAAGGTCTTTGTCATCCCTTATGGTGGATAACCTGTACGTCTAAAGTACTTTGAGGCCTGCAGGATGCTTTGGTCCTGGACGAGTCCTCCTCTCAGTTCAACTTTGAGGCCTACAGCATGCTTTGGCTCTGGATGGGCACTCCTCTCTCTGATCTGCTCGATAGACCACCCCCACCTCTGCAACCCACAAAAGTAAAAAGGAAGAAAAAACATAAAGGAGTCCCAGAATAAGTCATGCTACATGATTATAGCATTATCTTGGTTTATCTTTGCTTTGATATATCAATTTTTGGTAATTTCTGTTGTACTACCACCAGGTTTAATCTAAACAAATTTCACCAGTGAAGAATTGTTAAATATCTGAGAGGTCCTTGATGCATCATTTCCCATTTTCTCATTCTGAAAGTTCAAAATTTTTGTTACGTAATTCTAGTAAATAACATAGATGTCTGAATACAGAAATTTGATAAAAGTATCGCAAGGCTGTTGACTTAACTCTAATTTTAGTCGGTCAATTTGCAGTTTTTGTAGAGGCATAAATATGCTTCATTCACCCGTTCAAATAATATGTGAAACTCTTATAATTGACCTTCTTATCATGCAGTTCGATTGCTCAGCCGGTGTCAGCCAAATGGAGGTCATCATTACTCAACGTCTGATATATGATACAAAGTCATGATACTTTCAGAAGAAGAAATAACTCTAGTAAACATTATGGTGCTGCAGGAACAGTTTTATATAATGAAGCCAAATGAAGTCATGACTCGGGCATTCAAGTTGTACCCAGCAAGTGATCAAGCTGCAAAGTATGTCTGTTCAGGTAATATATTAATGAGGAAGACATGAAATGAAATGTAGTTGATGATCCCGAAGATGCCAAATTTTCTATGTTTACTTTTTGTTGCAGCCATACTGAAGGATTCAGATTTTAATGAAGTTGATCGGGCAGAGTGTCAATTTACAACCAAAGCTACTGTTCTTGACAACGGGTCACAGGTCAGCTGTAGTTTATGCTGGAAATCTTGGTAGACACCGTGTGTGCATATTGTTTTCTAGCAATATAAAAAAAGGAAAAATAACAATGATATACTGGGCTACATGATGCGGAGAGTGCGTTGAAATGTGACCATCTCATCTAAAAGTTCAAGTTGTTTGAGAGCGTATACTTTTATTTATTTAATTTTGTCTTCCAACAAAACCCCTCACATGCGGCTTGGTGTTTTTTTATGGGCCAAGCAGGTGGAAGTTTTTTTTTTAATAATGGGTGGTGGTGAGACTCGAATCCAAGACCTCAACCTGCTCTCATACCATGTTGAAATGTGTGACCATCTCATCAAAAATCTTAAGCTATTAGTAGAGCACACTTTTATTTATTTAATTATGTTTTCAACAAAGTGGAGCGGAGAGACCACGAAAGTTACTCTCTTCCTGGCTCCTGTGTAGTTTACAGATTTAGATGGGGGCCAGTCTGAGTGAAGTCTTGACGAGAGAAGGTACTATGTTTTCAAAGTTGTTATATGCACAAGTTTGGGGTTGAGCCAGCAATGGTGTTAAAATCTTAGCACCTTGGATGACTAGTTTGTGGAGAGGCCAGATGCTAATAGAAAATAGAGTGGCAATATGTGCTTCTTTTCTACGGGACTATAAGATTTCAAATATATGTTGAGCTTGAAGCATTTGTTTAGCACCCTGTTATACTTCTCTCAAGTTGTAATGATCTTTGCATTGTTCGGTAATCCGTATAGTTGCCAACCTGGAAACAGTTTTGGTTTCTGCTTGTCATATGTTGAAACTAAGCGGACTTAAGTTTGCAAAAGGGTAGAGAAAATGGAATAGATCTTTTTTTTTTTACTCTTCTTGCCTGATTGAAGTAAATAACTGCACTTTAAAAAACTGCTACTACCCCATCAGTATTACCTTCCAGGATCTGGTGAAGTTTCAGTCTTATTTCCCAGTAAGAATAGCTTAGTTGGATTCCAATTAGTCTATAGTGAAACTAGCTTTTGAAAATATGCTTTCCTTTTCTCCTCCTACCCATCCATTTTGCCATTAGATTATCCTAAGACCGATCTCTCTAGGATCTAAGTTTCTCAACCATTCTTCAGAAACATCGTTGGTAGGGCTGTCAGATAAAATATGTAATATCTTGCACTCACTCTTATTTGTATCACTGATCACATGTCGTCTTCTTATTGCAGATTCCGTTTCAACCTCCTAAGACAAACATCAATAGTTTCTTTGGGAGCATTGAGGATCTATGGAAAAAGACGTGGGAGAATTTGACAGATTTTTTAACTGGGAAAAGCTGCAGGTACTCAAATGATCACCAATGAAGCATATATATAGATATAGTAATATATATATATATATATATAGATAGATAGACTCTTGGAAGACTTCTATGTCAATTGCAGTGTTTTCAGTTGAGTTTCACTCTAGTTACATTCTCCTAATTGAGTTTCAGTAAGGTTATGTACACTAGAGTGCTCTAGGCAAGAGTATGAGATATCTTTGAATTGATATACCCTCAATGTTAAGTTTCTGGCTGTCTTACATTGGTCTCTGCTTAACCATGAATATGGGGAATTTAAAGATTTATTACATCACTTAAGGTTTTTGAATAATGTTTAAGGATTCCTATGTTGATTTCTTTTTTTTTCCTTTTCAAAATGGCTTCTTCACTATTGTATTTCCTTTCCAAACCTGCTCTTATATGTTTTACTTGAGCCGAGGATCTTTTAGAAACAACCTCTCTACCTCACAAGGTAGGGGTAAGATCCAGTTACACACCACCCTCTCCTAGACCCCACTTGTGGTATTACACTGGATACGTTGTTGTTATTTAAGCATTCCTATCAAATAAATTCAATTTTCATGTTAATTGTCGAAATAGTTTTCTTTTGACAAATAATTTTCTGATTAGCTTTTGTCAACAAATATTTGTTAACTAAAGGATGTTATTCTTTTACATATATTAACTATAAAGATTGGTGATAGTGTATAAATTTGAATATAGGAGACTGACAATATTATTATTTTTTCAAACTGAACTGAAATAGCTACTTAGGTTCAGTTATCAGTTCTTTCTACATTATGATATGGCATGTGCTTCAGATATTGCCTCTGCTTTCTGGATCAAACGTGATATAATTTTTGATTTATTCCTGAGGAAATGTGTCAAGCATAGATGTACCAATTGAAGTTTTATTTGAGAAATTGATGCATCTCTTTTTCTAGACTTTGAATTCTCTCTTACAAATTGGTTCTATTCTGATTAGGAAATTGGCTGTTTCCATCACTTCAAATGCTTGAAATATATCATCAAGATATTTTCTATCATCCTAAGGATATTATTTGTCTTATGTTGCAGAATGCTGATAATTATAATCTCATGTTGAGTGAAGGAGGAGATATACTTGCATGAATTTTTACATTAATTTGTTAGTATTTATTTTAGTCTGCTGATGTCTGATGTAGATGTTAGATTTTGTTGAAAGTAAGACCAAGTCCTGTCTATTTCCTGAGAGAAAGTAGTTATGTCTAATTTGTTTTCAATTGGATTATGCAACTCTGAATCTTTCTGTGGACAGAATGAAGTGCTATGGATTCTTCGACTTCAGCTGCCATATACAGAACATCTGCATCAGTTGGGTGGTGATGTTTTGTCTGTTCTTGGCAATTATTCCAACAGGTTTCTTGCTTGGATAACGTTTGTATAGAGATCTTTTAGAAGTTGAAAGAAGACAAATATTTGATGGCATGTTACTATTATGACTTGCAGTGATTGTACTACTCTGGCTTCTTCACCAGAAAGGTCTTTTTGATCCCCTGTATGACTGGTGGGAGGATCATTTTTCAATTACTGAAGATAAACATATGAGTTGTAGGAAGCACAATTATGATGCTGACCCAGTAAGAAATCATCACAAGAGAAGTCATAAGAACGAGCCAAGGCATCATAAGCATCATAGAAGGCACACAAGGTTTCACAATGACCCGCGTGAGAATCTTTTGGGTGAAGCTGATTATCATTACTACCTTCATCATGTGCACAAGGATAAGCATAAACATGGAAAAACCAAGAGCTTAGGTATTACAAAGCCACTTCGTTCAAGGAAGGGGGAGGACGACCACATAAGACATCACAGACGAACAAATGAGAGAGAAACCTTGGGAGGACCTATCATAAACAAGAAGAGAGGTGATGAAAATCAAGAGGAATATCTAAGGCACAAACATCCCATCTTAAATGACACACATCATAAGAGGCAAAGCAAGTGGAAAGAATGACTAAAGCTGGTTGACAGTGATTGTCAGAGCCTTG
This sequence comes from Solanum acaule, assembly GCA_036250505.1. Classification (NCBI taxonomy): domain Eukaryota; kingdom Viridiplantae; phylum Streptophyta; class Magnoliopsida; order Solanales; family Solanaceae; genus Solanum; species Solanum acaule. Next base: position 38,304 of record JAJOOR010001511.1, on the reverse strand, counting down.
CAGCTATCTCATGTACAGAAGATTGTTAAATTTGTTTTTTCTTCTTTATAATATGCTTTTGACCTCTCTTAACTTACAAACTAAATGTTCCAGGAATATTTTGCGGGGCAGAGGGAGCTGGAAAAAGTGAACTCTCTGATTCTAGTAGGACATCTTCATTCAAAACTGTACCATGTATTGAATTTACACACTTTTTTTGTTTTTTCCTTCTTCAATAACAACTACACTTTGTATTTAAATCATAAAATAAGAAAATAAAAGAAAAAATATATATGTATAGGCGTCATATCAGTAAATTTTAGCAAAATCTCCCCAGACTAATGATTTGCTGAGTTTTTTCTTTCTTTGTCCCAGCATTCTTTCAGCGGCAATATCTTCTGCTGCTTTGAGAATATCCTGGTAAGTTTGAATTCCTGGTATTGCCTTTAGCCACTTTTTCTGACTATCCCATCTATCGTGTGTTGGCTATAGTATCTTCTCATCTTTTTCCGAGATCCTAACGTGGTAACCGTTGGGAAACTGTAAACCAGGAGTCCGCACTGTGTTTCCTCCTCCAATCGTTTGCCACCTGACAGTTATTAGCAGTTATAACTGATTAGCTCCCTCTCTTTCTTTCTCAAGGATATTAATGCGAGTTATGTTCTTACCTGTATTTGGTCACGAGGGAATGGAGAAAGACAGCCATCTGCACCTTAGTGAAATCTGTACCAACGCAAAATCTCATACCACCACCAAAAGCCATGAAATTTCGAGTTGCTCCATTTATTTCTACTCCCTGTGTTCCATGAATATTTCATAGAGAGTTGAGAAATCACTCTATGATAACACAGAACCACTTTCATTTTCTCTAACCTTTAGTGTCGTGCAAAAAAAGTAACAATAAATAAATTATGAAAGGCTCACCTCCCATCTCCACGGATTAAAGTCAAGGGGATCTTGATATTTGGCAGGGTTTAAGTGTACAGCTGGAGGACAAACCATAACCGCCCAACCAGCTGGAATGGTATACCCTGCATCAGATAAGTATTATATTAAGGTATGTTTCTATGAGTAAATCTGAAGCCTTATTCACAAGAAGATGGTGGTAAAGATTTTTAATCATATACCTTTGAAGTTGATATCTCTTAGTGTTTTCCGGAAAATAGCAGGAACAATATTTGCCAGTCTGACTGTTTCATTAATAACCTACACATCCAGTATTAATGAAGAATGTTCTTAGTGCTGGTTACTAAGAATTTTGAAAATAGAAAATCAGTTTTAATTGAAATACCTGAAATGTAAATTTCATTGATTTATATTCTTTCCATGTAAGTCCAGAAGCTGGATTTTCCCTGCTTCTAATTATTGCCTCATGTTCCTCCTGAAAGGCATTATGTACCCGTTAATTCTGGCATGTAATGAGGTTGATAAGTTGGGAGAAGATTAGTCACACTTACTGTTAATTCTTTTAAAGCCAAAGGATGATCGTGAAGAAATTTAGTGGCTAAAGTTATAGCCAGAGACGTGGTCTCGAAGCTGGCAAAGAGCAGTACAAACATCAAATCCAGAGCTATTGCCTCTGTGAGGATTGTGTCATTCTTTTGAAGTTCTTCTAGGACATAATCAAAGAAATCAGTTCCTTCCTTCCTAGGTTTTGCTCTTCTTTCCTCTAGCATTGTCTTTAGCATCTTCATTGCCTTCTTTCTTCCCTGATGATCACCTCTAGAGTCAGTTCATCACTTTAACAAGTATATGGGCATACCATTCTAACTGAATTTCGTAGAACTGCATTCTTGTATCAGATGGCTAAGTCTAAATATGAATTGTTAGTACCTGTAAGCACTTGTGATAGGCTGTTCCGGGAATGTCTATAGGAAAGGAAATTAACCCCTGTATAAAAGCTACAAAACTTTCCCGCAGATTTTCTGATGAGGTCTCAGAATCATAGCTGATTAGCTTTTTGGCAGTTAGATCAAATATCATCTGCAGAAACACCAGGAGATATTCTGATTAAAATTGAGAACTTTATAATATAGTACTACAAGGGAATTTTGAAGGGGAGCCTTGGTGCAACTAATAAAGTTCCAGCCATGTGACAGGAGGTCATAGATTCAAGCTGCGGAAATAGTCTCTTGCAGAAAGCAAGGTTAGGCTGCATACATACGACCCAATGTTGTCTGGTCCTTTCCCGTATCTCGCGCACAGTGGGAGTTTTGTGTACCAGGCTCCCCTTTATTACTGAAGGGGAAATTTTGGCTAACTTACATTGGCAGTTGCTTCCTTCATCTCTACACTTGTCTGACCTGACCACCTCTTCAATTTATTTTTCGCTACCTCTTCAACCTCAGGCAGCATCTTTTTCAGACTTTCAGAACCAAAAAGGTTTAGTACCATGTTCTTCAAGTACTTGTACATGAAACCATGCAAGGAACCTACATTTTGCCTTCCGAATATCTCAGTGAATGTATCTGGATACCAGCTCTGAAACGACTGTCCCTCTTGCTGAAAGATGAAGTAATTAAGGTCCGGGTCTGTAGATACTATAACAGGACGGCCCACCACGCTAGTGCGGAAAATTGGCCCATACCTGAAATAAATTGCCAAAAACTAATTTATTAGGATGGTAAAATGAAGTCCAGTAAATGTCGATTTGTAGTATTACTACTAAAATATATAAAATCCAAAAGAGTGGATTGCAGTAACCACCTTTTCATCCTCTCCTTCACAAAGGGAGCAATATCTGATGTTGTATTTGGGGTAAAGAACTGAATGGTCTCGCCGAGTAACGGCCAGCCCATTGAACCTGGTGGGAGTTTTCCATTGCATCTGGGATTCCTCCAGTTGTAAACCCAATGTATAATGATCAAAATCAGAAAAGCCCCAATGCTCATACCAACTGATATCATCTTAGTAGTAATATGTATTAGGTGCCCCTATATAAGTGGAAATGTATGTTGCAGGCAGGTATACAATAGCTTGATAAGAGACTGAGAAATTGTTAAAGGAAAAAGAAATGTATTGTTTTAATTTTATTATCAAAAGGAAGAAGTGGAAGAGTAATGGTAGGAGATGTTGAGAGAAAAAGACTTGTAGAATGAGAAGAAACTGCTGTCATGTACTCCATATCCACGAGGAGTAGTTCTTAAATAGGCAGGCTAGAATTACAACTAATTAGAATAATATTTTTTATTGTTTTTTCAAGTTGGTTGCTCAAAAAAAGCTGTACTAGTAGTTGGAGATAAGAATAGTATAGCCAGAATTATTTTGCGTTGAGAATGCCCTCATTCTTTTGTCAACGGCCATAATTAAAAAATTGTTAAAGAAAAAGCCTAACATAACGATGAAGCTTACACGATCCTTCCTCTAATTATTTCTCTCTCTGTGTAGATAATCTTTGAAAGGTCTTAAAACACACAAAACTTAGGGACTACTTGCATATCTTTAGGAGCTTTATTAGGAAAATAAATAAATATTCCCTTAATTCACAAATTTAATAGGGTGAAAAATTGGATTTAAAGTCATCTCTTGCTTCCATTTGGAAGTATGAAATCAATCATCAAGATGGATTACAACTACTACAAAATCTAATGGTTGCATCAGCTACATCAAAAATCTTCCCAATATCTAAGTTAAATACTGTCTTTCAAACAAACTTAATGTAAAGAATTAAGATTCAATTTAGTTTTTTCTATATTTAGATCTCATCTTAGATCTTATTCTTCAGCTGTAGTTGGTTATACCATGTCAAAGTCTGAATCTTAAATTACATAAGCAGTGATTCTAATTGGAGTATCCTAGATATTGAGGCAACTACTGTATCAGGTTCTCTACTAAATTATCTTATCTTGTCCTTTTTGTTAACATTGGAAAATACCAAATATCCCATGGTCTATCGAAGCAATCTTTCTATTTCTGAGATAGGAATACACTCTATTCTTTTGAAACCTCACTTTGTGAGACTACATTGAATATGTTATTGAAAAGTACTAAATAGAAATACTAAAATCGTCCATAAGGTACATTGCTTATATTAGCCAGAAGTAAAAACTTCATTTCCTTGATCACTTGTTCCTAAACTAGTACAACTTCTTCATGTTGGTGATCTTCATTTGCTGGAAAAATCAATACATTTATTTGCCTCTATTCATTTAAAGTAGACAATCCGTTTCCACCTCTATTCTTCTAAATTATCTTATCTGACAAAATGGAAAATTTAACTATTCTTATGCTCTACCGTTAACTCTTTTTCTTTTTCAACACATAGAGCACCACCCCCACCGTCGAGCCGCGGGATTAATCCCACTAAATAATGAAAGAAAGGTAGGTTTACTGTGGATAATGACCAACCATTATATACAGTTTTAGCATGCTTCATCATACTAATCCTGCATTTTTTTGTATTTTAGTATTATAATAATGTACTTAAGATTCATGTATTAGACAAAAACAGAAAGGGGACAATGAGTTTATCAAACTGTTTAACTCTTAAACTAAACCAAGCGCGGGAATCAAAATCTTTGTCTGGTTCTTGGGATTTTTATGACTAAAATAAACTCAACTCGTGTGCAGACTGAACTGATTGGGTCAAAGGGGGGTCCATTTTGTGCTAACTTTTCATTTTCTTGGCTTTAAAGTGTTCCTTTTTTGTCACTATTACAGAGAAATTTGTTTAGGAAAAATCCTAGTTATTGCTGGAATGGTATATCACTGGTGCTGTACCATTGTACCAATTTTATCGGTGATTTGTTTTAGTGGAAAAGTTTAAGTGAATACAGAGAAAAAGACCAAATTCTGAATGGATTGCTTAAGAGGATGACACAGATGGCTCAACTGCCTTTTGGCCTTAGGCTTATGTGGAGGTGCAGAATAATGACAGCTCAATTTGACTCTTAGTTTGCACTTTTTTAAAAATAAAAAATAAAAAATTAGTACCAACTCTATAGATTAAGATAGATAATGAAGTGCTGAAGTCAAATTCTCTGGACCTTGTTAAGTAGTAGTATTTTTTAATAGCTTAAGAGTAAGCGACTTTTTCTTCTAAGTATTTTTTTACCTTTTTTTTTCTCATCCTTTTGGGGCTTCTAAGAACCGACACAAAAAGGTCCTACTTGTCTTGATGGTGTAAAGCACAGATCTGTACTGGGGACCCACCTATTTAAAAGCCAAAATCTCTCCACCTGGTGTCATTTTTTTTTTAGTAAAATGCAATTCACGTAAAAAAAATGTTTCTTTAGTTTTACCAAGAAATCCACAGTAAATGGTTTGATTTTTATTTTTGTTGGTATAATTATTTGGTATTCGAAATATATTACTCTCTCTGTCCAATAATACTTGTTCACTATTAACTTTGCACACTTCTTAAGAAACTATAAATAAAAGGGTAATTTTACTATATCACCCTTCGAATATAATAAATACAATATCTTGAAAAATGAAATATAGAAATAACTATAATTAATGATAAGGTTAAATTATGTAAATTATGAATTAAGTGTAAAATTATTCATTAATTTCATAAAGTGGACAAGTATTATTGGACATCTCAGAATAATATAGTAAATAACTATTGTTGGACGAAGAGAGGAGTCCGGAACCAAAAAGGCAACAACTTTTTTCAAAAATTTCAATAGGGCAACTGAATTAATTATGAAACCAAAAGGGGAAAAAATTGTAACGGTGCCTAAATCAGGTTTTCTAAAACGAGGCACGAAATCCTATGAGCCTTACAAGGCGCAGCAGCCTTTTAGCCTTGTAAGGCTCAGTCGTCCATGAGCCTTACAAGGCGCAAGGCTGTCAGCGCCTTGCAAGCTGTTTTTTAAAAAAAAATAAAAAATTTGTGTTTTATTTTTTTGTTTGTTATAAGTCTAATAATAATAATAATACATAGTTGTTGATGTGATGCATAAATATAGTTTAGACCTTATTGCTAGCTATTACTTGGTCGTTTTCCAAACGGACAGAACTAAACCCAATAGTTTAGACCTTATTTACTATTTAGTTGATGTTCCATAATTTATTATGATATTTTTTTTCTTCAATTTTTTTATGTGAAATTATAGTTTGGTTTATTCACTTGCAGAATGATAAAATTCAGTCTTCTCTAGTCATACTTTATTTTGGTGGAAATGATTCAACAGATCCTGATATTCCTGATCGCCCTAATGTCCCTATTGATGAATATGTTGAAAACATGAGAAAAATTATACTTCATATCAAGGTAAAAAAAAACACAACATTTTAATATTTATAGTAAACATGAACCATGCATATATGTTGGAGTTCGAAAACTTCAATTTTATATATATGATTTGTAAAAAATTGATAGAACATATAAGGGACATGATAGAAAATATAAAAGACAACACTTCTAGAGATTATCATCTGTCTTGATGCGGTTGTTGTTGTTGTTTATGTCTATCGGTTCCACAAGTGGTGGATACGTGTGACCTTGTTGTTCTTCGAGAGTTGTTGATGTCCTACCAAATTATATTTATTACTGAATTCTATTAATATTTTATAAATGTCAAAATTGAAAAATTGTCGATTATAACAACATACATATTATTGTGAAGGTCCAACTTCATCATCATTTTGATTTTGTGACATATCATCCTGGAATAAGATGTAAATCATTAACATATAATTTAATATAAATAAAATATTCTATAAATTATTTAAAGAGTATATTGTTTACCGTCGAAAAAATCAATCTCCCAGCATGAAATAGTGAGTTTTGAAATTGACGTTGTCGTACAAAACCATAATTTCCTTCGTTGAATTCTTCAAAACCCAAATTTACAACATTAGGAGTTTGAAAGCCAATACCTTCTTCTTGTGTGTAGTTGGGCACACTCGTAGATACTCCAAAACAGTAAAAAAAGGGTAATCCGGGGTGTCGGGAGTAGCCAATGATAAATTTGTGCTTGCATCATATTGATTTCCCGAAAATCCCGTATTATGTTCTTCTGTATGAACACCTCCCGAATTTGATGTTGTTGGTGATTGATTTTCATTTGGTGTATAATGTTGTTGAAAGTTCAACCACATGTTCAAATGAGCAGCATTCATAGCATCTCTTGAATAAGATGCCATTTGTCTTGCATTGTCTCTCACTTGAAATGACTGAGTATTATCATTTTCTATTGCTTGATTCATTCTATACAATCATTTATGTCCCATTGCCTAAAATTCATTAATATATATATATATATATATATATATATATATATATACATACATAAAAAGGTCAAACGAAGAAGTCAATGATATTTATGTATTTAAAAAAAAATACATACCAATGCCTCATATCTTCTTGCGATTGGTTGATATCCATATTGGACAACATGTTCTGCATTTGCAATGAACTTACGTGAATGTTGTAGATACCAATTGAAATAATCAATTGGGTTTGCTTGATGATTTATTTGTACAACATGTTGATAACGTTCATTCCATGTATTTTCAGTATGAACAAACATCTGACAAGTATGCCTATTTATTTTGTGGCGCTTATCGATTTTATAATGCTCATCAGAATAATGCACATTTTCTGGTATATGTTGCACAAAATCAAATTGTCTTACTACACGATCAATCATGTGTCACTCACGATATATTCCAAAATTAAGTGGCACCTTTACCATCCACACATGAAAGTGAAAATGTGTAAGAACTTACAAGGCTCAAGGGGCAAGTAGCCTTGTGAGTTTTTTTTTTTTTTCAAAACGTTTAGTTTTTTATTTTTATATGTAAAGTTTTTAATTATTTTTTTAAAAAAATTTATTTGTTATTTTAATATAGTATTTTAAATTATTTTTTATCACTTTATCTAATAGTTTTTGACTACTAATTGAAGTATTTTATTTTTTATTTTCGTTGAAACATATACCGCGTGAAACTTGTACAGTGTTGATTTAATTCAACACTGTAAAAATAAATCACGCAAAACTACAGTGTTGATTTAATTCAACACTGAAGTGTTAACGTGAAAGTGATAGTGAAAATGTGTAAGAACTTACAAGGCTCAAGGGGCAAGTAGCCTTGTTAGTTTTTAATTTATTTAAGACATCGGTGGAATCATAATCATAAAAACACATAGTGTGAGATATAGTAAGGTTAGAACTTTTAAGATGACAAATAATAAGGTTAGAGTGATTTTACATTGGGATGGAGAGATTTTGCATGAATCCGGATATGTGAGATATAGTATTCCACCTATGGTCACTCAATTATTTCCATTATCTCTTACATATAATCGTTTGCAAAGAGTTTTTAGGAAAAAAATGAAGATGAAAGATCTGGAAGACGTAGTAATTATCTTTGGTTGATATCCAAGTTCTTTGATGTCTAATGGACATGCCATTTTTTCCTTAACTTGTATTTCGAATGATGATTGTTTATCTTCTTTTCTTCATAGTTTTGAATTTGTGTAGTCAACTTCTTTCTACACCGTTGGAGGCTATCAACATGTAATTCAATCGTATATAAATATAATTGTTTAATATTTTTTTTCTTCATATATTCATTTAATTTGAATTTTGAAGGCGTAACGAATGCGAATATCTTCTCACTCGGCTCTCAGCAGTAATTGACATCAATGACGATGAACTACACGTTGATTCAACGGAGGATGAAAGTGAAAATGATGATGAAGATGTTGGCGTAGATATTCCTCCCATAGTTGTCTCTACTGTTAGTTCATCTTTTGAAGCCATTCCATATTTGGATCATACGGAAGATTTTGCAGACGAATTCGAATTTAACGTTCCTGGCAACACTCCACTATGGAATGAAAAGAATCCTAAAAACATTAAGTCAGGTTTAGTCATGAAACATAAAATTATGTAAATTAATGAAAAAAGAATTTCATTTAATTAACCGATTTTTTTTGTATCATTACATATAGGTATGGTATTTTTAAATAAAAAACAAATGAAATCGGTAGTGAGAATGTACAATATTGCTAAAGAGACAGAGTTTTTGTGTGATCAATCCAAAGAAAACAGCTGGAAGGTCAGCTGCAAAAAGAATATGTCGGGATGTCAGTGGATGATTCGTTTTCGCAAGATAAGCGGTGATATGTGGAAGGCAGGTAAAATGATTGACCACAGTTGTAATCCAAATACATATACGGAGGATCATTACAATTTGAATAGCAACATGATTGCTACATCGTTGATTCCTTATATTATCGAAAATTCCAATATTGCAATAAAGATGATTCAAGAAATCATCAAAGGATTGCACCACTACACTCCTAGTTAGGGGTATTCACGGTTTGGTTTGGGTCGGTTATTGGTCAAAACCAAAGTCAAACCAACTTAATCGGTTTTAAAATTATCAAAACCAAACCAAACCAAATATAATATACATTTATCGGTTTGGTTGTTTTCGGTTTTGGTTTGGTTTGGTTCGGTTATTCGGTTATTAACCATACATAAAAATAAAAGAAACAATTCATTCAAAACATGAAAAAAGTGACAACAATCCATTCAAACAAAAACATAGTTAGAATGACTGGCATTACAGAACTTTCGATCATTGAATTTACTGAATAAAACTTCAAAATTCACTATTTTGGCATAGAAGGAAGAGACAATGACATTTTTTTGTCCCACAAATTCCATAGGCACTCATATACATGAAATTAATAAGAAAAATGTTCTCACATTGGACATTTTTTCTTTTATAAGTAAATTATAAATAAATTTTGATGAAACATATATAAAAATATTTAAAATTGTTTATGAATATAATATATTATGTATGTATAATAATAAAATTTATGTATATAACTTGTTGGTTCGGTTTGGTTATTTCTTCGATTTTTTCCGAACAAAACCATAACCAAATCAAATACTATCGATTCTTAACAATCTAAAACCAAACCAAACCAAAACCCAAATTAAATCGGTTCATTTAATCGGTTTGGTTTGGTTTTTCGATTTGGATCGGTTTTTATCCAAACTATGAACACCCCTACTCCTAGTTATAGAAAACCCCAAAAGGCTCGAAGGAAGGCGTTTGTTATGGTGTATGGCGATTTTGAAAATTCCTTTAAGGCTTTACCTAGATATATGACGGCTTTACAATTTTTTAACCCATGTACTATTGTTGAGTGGGAGCACCATTCAACAACGATGCAAGGTGAGCAAATTTTCAAGTACTTATTTTGGAGTTTTAAAGTATGCATCGATGGTTTCAAAAGTTGCAGGCCTGTTATTTCTATAAATGGAACTCATCTTTATGGCAAGTATGATATTAAATTATTAATTGTTGTCGCTATTGATGCGAACGAAAATGTTTTGCCACTTGCATATGCCTTAGTCGCCCGGGAGAGCTTTGAATCTTGGTCATGATTCTTGGCATTATTATGGAAGCATGTTGTTGTCGTGCGTAGAGGAATCAACCTTATTTCTGACCGTCATCAAGGTATCTTAAAATGTGTTAAATCTTTCGATTGGTTGCAACCTCCAATGACATACTATCGATTTTGTGTTCGTCATTTGAAAGCAAATTTTAATTAAAAAAATTTAAATAGTGAACTTGAAAATCTAATGTGGTATGCTGCGACGGAGAATCAAGAAAAAAATTTGTTCAAAGAATGCAACAAATTAAAACATTGAACGCTGAAGCTTTTAAGTGGTCAAATGATCTTCCTTTGGAGAAATGGACTATGTACCTTGATAATGGTCATAGATGGGGTTCTTTGACAACCAATGTATCTGAGTCGTATAATGGTGTATTGAAGAAAGCAAGGAGGCTTCCAGTCATAGCTATGATTCGCATGACAGTTAAAGCTTTGACTGATCGTTTTGTTGAACGAAGCACCCTTGCTAATGTTTTACTTGAACAAAATAAGTCTTGGCCTCTTAGCATGGAAAAACGATTCAATGAAAATTGAAGAAAAGCTCAAGCACATACTGGAATGATGAACTATAGTACTACTTCAGCTGTATTTGAGATCCTCACATTTGCACACAATGGCAAAGGAGGAAATGTTCATAAATTTTTTGCAGATACCAAAAATAGTTCTTGTGGCAAATGGGTAAATTATCATATACCTTGCTCTCATGCAATCAAATTGTTTGGTCTTGGTAGTATTGAGCCAAAGACTTATGTGAGCAAATATTACACCATGAAGTATTACAAACGAACCTATAATACTACTTTTACACTAGTGGGGGATGAAATTTATTGGCCTCCTGTCGCATTTAGGTTGGTTGCAAATACTGAATATTTGCGAACATCTACCAATCAATGCACAAGGCGACGCAAGAATGAAATGGATATCGCCCAGCTCGCATGTCAAGAAAGTGTAGTATATGCAAGGAAACGGGACACACCAATGTTCATTGTCCTCGTAGAAATCCTTTGTAATATAAGTATTTAACTTTTAATATTCATGTTTATGAGTAAGAAAATTGAGTTCCATTTATTTTAAGCATATAGTTAAATTTTTAATATTATAAAAATAATTTGTCAATATCGAAATAGTAATAAAGACATAATACACTTTACAATAAAAGATACAAATAATCGAATATAATAATTAAGTGATATGATAATCATAATTTATATATGTTACATATTTCAATTCTTCATCAATATTTGGTACAACATCAACTTCATCATTTATATATCAATTTGGACTCATACTTTTTGTTTGCTCAATTAAGGATAACTGATTTATACAACAATACGGCACACCAAAGTTCAGTGTTTCTGGTAAAAAAATTTGTAAACCAGTCCATTCATTAACAATTGGATAAACGGGATATGTAGAATCTCTATGTAACTTTTCGTCTTCTAGTAGATTCCAATGTTCTTCTTCATTTGCTCCCTTATAGTTAAGATAGTCTAATGAATGAAATATCTCTAAAGCTTTTATCATTTCATTGATTTCCTTGGACAAATATTCAATAACGTCTGCTTCATCTCTAAACTTGCATGTTCGATAAGTAGTCGACAATGCTTGTGGAATTAGCAAACCATGCCAACGATATAAAACTTCGTATTCACACCTCTTTGAATATAAATCAAACCACTCAAGCGTTTCACCCCAAATAAGAAAATCATCCATTTTAGAAGAATGTGATTCTCCCTCAATGATGTGTCCTGCAACTTGTAAATCATAATAAATATTGATTGGTTTATTTTCTAATGGACGAATTTTCCCATGCCATTTTCTTTCCAACAAATCGGTGTAGCACCCAAATACTTTTGTACGATCTTTTGAGATACTATTTTTTTTTTTAGTACTATCAAACCAACTTTGTAATTTCATTTTTTTTTTTGCATTGTTGAAAAAGTATATTTTCAAAATAAGCATGAAACCTGAATTTATAATAAGTGTCAATCCAAAAATTATGACACAATGGCCTATGTGCATTTCAAGGAACTACATCCAACATACCATTGTGCCTCTCCTCAAGACTGAAGTGACATGACAATTGTTTTTGCTCTACTTGAAAATAAAATTTTGCAGTGTTGATTTGATTCAACACTGCAAGGTTTTTAAAAATAGATAAAGAGTTTGCATGTTACATTTTTTAACTGTTGAATTGATTCAACACAAAAAGTGTTGAATTGATTCAACACAAAAAGTGTTACGTGAATTTTTTTTTAATTATTTGATTGACTTAAAAAATCGTTTTTAAGAAAAAAAAAAAACTAAGGGAAAACATACTTCTACTGTTTTAATTATTTTAATAAAAATTTAAGTTAGGTTTAACCTTGTTCATCAAACACTTCCTAACTTATTTGAGTAATTTTTATATTTCTCAAAAATTTACAAAAGTCATAAATTAAGAAAGTGGTAAGCTTATTATTTTCTCTATATATACCAACTCTTGTAGAGTTATCATATATTCACAATGATTTTGCTAACACATCATTTTTCAACATGAAATCTACATAAAAAAAAAATGTTAGATGCTATCCAAATTTTAGTAAAAATAGTAAGAATGGAAAGTACCTTCTTGAAATAAGATTCCACCAAATTAATTTGGATGGAAACAATCATGTTATCTCTTTTTTTTACGAGGCGAAGAAGCTAGAATGCCTTTTGTTGCAAGGCGAAGAGGATAGAATGTAAGTTTACTTTGCTTACATTCACAGGCTGAAGAATTCGAGTGTTACTTTGCTTACATTCACAGGCAGAAGAACTTGAGTGTTAGTTAATTCTACAACATCATGATGTAATGTCATGTTCTTGGAGATAACAATCAAGTTAAAGGATTTCAAATTTGAAGGAGAAAGTTTTAACTTCAAATTTGATTTTTATGAGATATTTAAAGTGATTTGCTAATGAAATTTGAAGTCATTTCATTGAAGATTTAGCTTAGTTAATTATGAACTACAAGCAACTGAAAATCGTAGAAATGTTGTCCTTTATATTTCTATTTGAAATCTCTAGAAGTGTTGTCTTTTATATTTTCTATCATGTTCCCTTATATATTGTACTAAATAATATCAAATTATCTAAAATAATTGTTGTGAAAAAAAAAAAATTTTGAAGGATGCAACACGTATTCATGGGCTGTGACATGGTCTTGAAGAAAGAATATAATTAAGAATAAGAATCACTATATGTTGACTTGCATAATAAACGACTCAGGAGCAAAAAGGACAACTTTACATGTTAAATTTAAAATTTACCGTCTTATAATTTTATAATTTACCGTCTTATAACTTTTTAAACTTACCGTCTTATAATTTTATAAATAAAGTACTATCATAAGACTTTACATATTAAATTTAAAATTTAGAAACAGTAATTATTTTTCAAATATATGTCCGAAAAGTGGTTGGTGGGAATAACGCTATTTCTACGAAATTGTTTTATCCCCATGAAATTCTACTATTAGAACAGAATAAACTTGAACCTCTTTTAATATTATTATTTTTTCTTTAGTTGGACTAAATTTACAGATTTTAATTTAATATATAATATAACATAAAAAGAAAAAAAATTATATATAATTTTAATTTAATATATAATCTTACAGTAGATAACAATAGTTGTCTACTTGTCTCTATCTTCATTGAAAGAAACCATACTACAAATTCACATGTATATGCGTGGATGTCTAGATAGAAACATGTGTGTATCTTTATATCATATCAACAATTATGTATTATTATCAGTGGCGGAGCCACCATATCTTTAGGGGGTTCATCTGAACCCCCTTCGGCGGAAAATTATATTATTTTTACATGGTTAAAATAATTTTTTAGGTATTTATAGTAGATGTCGAACCGCCTTCAGCTACTTTGTGTGTCTATTTCTTCAGATTTTGAACCCCCTTATCAAAAATTCTGGCTCCGCCACTGATTATTAGTATTATTACTTATAACAAACAAAAAAATAAAACACAAAAAATTATTTAAAAAAAAAAAAACAGCCTACAAGGCGCTGACAGCCTTGCGCCTTGTAAGGCTCATAGGATTTCGCGCCTCATTTTAGAAAACCTGATTTAGATGCCGTTATAAATTATTGCCCTTTTGATTTCATAATTAATTGAGTTGCCCTTTTGAAATTTTCGAAAAAATTGTTGCTCTTTTAGTTCCGGACTCCGAAGAGAGTACCTGGCTCATTAATTTGAATAATTTTGAGTAGATTCAATAAGGGGCATGAAGACATTATTTTTAAATTTAACTTAATTTTAAAATTAGCTCAGGATGATATGATTATCCAAGAACATATAAGACTACTATAACTCATTTCTATTGTTTGATAGATAAGAAAAAAAAAAGTTAGTTTCAAATATGTCTATATGTGATCTAGCAAAATACTATGACTATGTAATTGAATATGTAGTGGGGGTTCAGAATTGGCGAGAGGTAGGATGTGAGATGGTCAAGGAGTAAAGATAAAATAATGAGCTTAAAATGTAAGTTATAGAACTTTGTTTTCTCTATTTACGTTAGGAAAGTCATCTCCTTATTTTTAAGAAACACGACTTCCTTAACAAGATATTTTGAGATCAACAAACATAAAAAAAAAAAAATTAAAAATATTTTCCTCTATACCAAACACACCCTAAGAGTAGCATTTGACTTCTAAACTTTATACTGCAACCGGTCAAAGACACTAATTGTGAAATAGTGGTTGGTCAGATAATTTATTGATCTCTCTTTGGTGTATTTAAAGTTCCCCCCCCCCTAAACTTGTAATGCATGGTGCTTAGAAGTTACAACTTCTGGAGTTATTAAACACTTTTCCATACACTGCCTACTGTTGGTCTCCCTATATGTCGAACGTCCCCTGTTTATTTGTCTTTTCGATCACTTGATGGGCTTAGTCTCCACCAAAAAAACCAACTCATGTAAGTATTAATAAAACATCGTCCAAGTACAAATTCTAATTAAAGTCGAATTCAAGATCTGAAGTTCATGAATTTTATGACAATCTCAAGTTAATAATATAATGTAATGTAGATCTGCCTATGTGTGAAAGATTATTTTCATGATAGTTTTTATATTAGTTTTCTCATATATAGGCTAATTGATCAAATCCTATTAAAATATCTTTCTTGTCTGATTTGTCATCGTTTAAAGTTTGTAATTGTTAGTTTTGAACAACATGACGGTCGTGTGATTTCGATCCTAACACTTTGAATCTATGATGCTAACCACCTACAAGTTAAAAGGGGAAAACGAGAGAGGGAGCTTAGCTATATGATATGTAGAGGTAAGAGGTACCCCTTATTTGTGATGTGTTAGAATTGTGCTAATTGTGTATATTTTGTTGAATATATTTTTATAGTCAAACTCGAACTGCACACCGATCGAGGTGCTAGCGATTAAGTTAAGGATAGAGAATTTTTTGACGGAGAGATTTGACCTTATGATGAGTGTGTTTGTTAGGGAGGAAATTAATTAATTCTCATATTTGATTGGTTAAAATATTTTCTTAAAAATGATAAAATGGTAAAAATAGGAAAATCATTAGTGTATGCATGTGTGAAATCCACTAGGAACTAGTATATTGTACATTATTCTTTAAAATAAAAAATAAAAAAAATCCATTGCCGGATACATTGACGAATTTAGGAATTCAATTATGGATATTCAAAATTATACATATGTAGAGTACAGTCATCATATCTCTTTATATAACCGTCACCGATCACTATAAGTACATTTTGTTATACCTAAGAAACAATTTTTCCTTAAAACCAATTTTTTAATAGTATATTTTACCTGTCTATATATAATAGTATAATTTTTTGCCTATAACAACAACATTCATCAATAAAACAGTACAAAGCGGATCCTGAAGTAAATTGTCATCCAAATAATAATGCAAAAAAGTAGTGAGCAAGACATGGCCCTTCTGGAAACTAGCCTGAGCACGTCAGTGTGGGTAAAGAGCACATGCTTTGGAATTTGGAAGCACTCAACTACCACCTGTAATATGCTACACACTATTAATATGTATGTATATAGTGGTGTCTTCTACATATCTTTACTTACAATTTATACGTAAATATATAGAGAGTATATGGAGGGGCGTATCAGGGGTCACACGTGAACCGATACTTTCTTCCCGAGATCATATAAGTAGTGTTATATTTTTTTTAAAATATTGAAATATAAATGTGTGACCTCACCCTTGGAGTATTATATAATGCGATGATGACTGAGTGCACCTCTCTATGTGAGGTTAAAAATTTGAATTTTATATTTATCTTGTTTTATTTTTCTTTCTAAAATTAGATAACACCCCTATAAGTGATTATTGGTAGCACTTTTGGCATTTTAATTAATATAAGAAATAATTTTGGACTTAAAATATTACTCCCTCCGTTTAAAAAAGAATGACATTATTTCATTTTTAGTTTGTTTCAAAAAGAATGACCCATTTCCATTTTTGGCAACACTTTAACTTCAACTTTCCACGTGACATGTTTAAGCCCACAAGATTAAAGGGAATTTTGGTACATTTCACATAACTTTAATTTAGAACCACAAGATTAAAAAATCTTCTTTCTTTTCTTAAACTCCGTTCCAAGTCAAACTAGGCCATTCTTTTTTAAACGGAGGGAGTAAAATTTTAACGATTTTCAGTAATAAGAACCTAAATATCTAACCGATCAAATTTACATCTTAGATCAATCTTTTTTTTTGTAATAATACATTTATCATCTCGAAATTCTGGATACGCCTCTGATTATATGGAAGAAAATAATAAAATTATTAGTAGTAGGAGGAGAAGATTGAGGAAAAAGTTGTACCTTCTGTCTGTGCCGAGTGCATGGGGAAAGTATTATTTGAATGAAACTTAGGACAATGATCCTGGTCAACTGCCTTCAAACTAGTTCCCTCTCTTCCAAATTCAACTTCACTCCTACGATTAATGAGACCTAGCTGCTTTTACCTGCTCGCATGGTCGGATTCAAAATTTAAAATTTTATATACACGAGGTGTGACTCTTTCCTTGATCTTGCATGAATACAAAATATTTTGTGCATTGAATTGTCTTTTATATACACGTTGGGATAATTAGTGTCATGAGCTTTATTTTTTTTAATTTTTCCATCTAGTGTCCAAGTATCCATTTTGGGACACGACTAATTAATCAGATTTGGGTTGTGAAGTTCCAGTTTAGGGGGTAAATCGTTCCTTACTAAAGACAGTTCCGTTCACAAAGATCAAACTCAAACTTGAGACTTCTAGTTAAGGATGAAAGTACCCAGTGAATAGTGAATGCAAGCTTTTATGTGTGAGTATAATAATCAGATTTAAGCTATATAACATGGCTTTGTTAAAAAAATATTATCATCAATTTAATTAAATCGATTATAGCAGATAACTATATTATTCTAATTTTACGCTACTAGTGTACAAAACTTAAAATATACTTACGTAATTATTCAACCACATTACTACTGAAATCATGCAGGATGCAACAACTCTCAGGTGTTAAAAAAGCAGTCAAATTGGTTGCTGAATCTCTGTACCTACGTTGACCAAAAAAAAATTTACTTAGCTAGAGCCTAGCTAAGAGGTTCGTATGATTGTATCCAAACAAAAGCAAATTGAACAAAATAAGAAATTTGAAGATTTTGCATCCACTATTAGATTATAGAAATAGCGTCAACTGATCACATTATGTCTTATTTATAAAAAATAGTAGTCGTACTAGAGTTTTTACTTCCACAAGTGAAACTCCATGACTCTACAGTCTACACTGGAGTTTCACTTATAGAAATTAAAATTTTATAATTATGCATATTTTTCAATTAAAATACGGGAGCCAAAAAAGTAGTTGTTTGTAAATTTTATCCCCATTAGATTAGGGATCTTGAAAGAGACCATAATTCAAATATGTTGCATTTTTCCTGGAAATAATAGAATTATGAAAATGTGCATCAAGCTCTATGCATTTTGATCGACAATTATGGAAGCATAAAGATAAAAAGGTGTCTGTGGATCCCATAGGTAATCTTGGAAATGGTATTATTCCATACAAATAAATTTTAATTAAAATTTGCTCACATAGTTCTCGTGGTTTGACTTTTGACTGGTTGAGTGCTAGTTTGAAATTTTACGTTGGAGTATGAATACATATAGGTTGTAGGTGTTATTTATTTGTATGCTTAATTAGATAAAATAATTACTTTTGGGGGAAGAAGTTTAATAAGTATTCACATAGCATGTATCTAAAATAAGTCTTGATCATTAAAATATGATGAATTGTGAGAATAACCGTGTGAATTCTTGATGGTCCGAATTTTCTATCCCAATCTATCTCTTTTAAATCACGATCAAACTTGACTTTAAAAATATCGATCTTAACCCCAAATTAAATATATTGAAGAAGAACTTATCAATAAACTATCCAAACCCCTAATCTGCAATCAATATGAGACTAATAAAGGTCCTGTTATATGATCACTGTAGAATTTTATTAGAATTGAGTAATGTGAGTAATGATCATTGTTTTATGGTTATTTTCCTCACAATCTTGTCTTATAGTATACTAAGTCATAATCAATCTAATACAAAATTTTGCGATCTTTTAAATATATGTAGTGTTCATATATGAAGCATTTTCACACTATATATGTTAAATTATTTGAAGTGACAGGAGTAGAAAATTAATTTTGTTGTTTTTTATATTATCCGACTCAATCGTGATGATTGGATACATAAAATAGAGTCATTTGGAAAACTTCAGATCTTATATTAACATTATTTTTCAACACGTTGAGTGTCCTAGACTTCATATGATCAAACTTGATCAGTAAATTACCAAATTATAATGTAAATAATAAATACAGAATTATACTTGATTAATCACCATATAACTCTAATTTGTACTTTGTACGACTTGGGAATATGGTGAAAACATAATTATAATATTATATATCAGAAAGAATTGTTACATATTAATACTTCTGACAATTTGACAAAAAATTAAAACGAAACAAAACTATGAAAGAGTACGATGACCATAAGGAACTATTTGGTGGGTGTGTATGAATACCCCTCATAGAAAAGAAAAAAAAATTGTTTATAAGGTGATTGTTTTGATCGATCAGTCAAATGTGTAACTTGCCTTTAAGAGTATTTTTAAGTTGTTTTAGCTCAACAATTGATATCATAACAAATAATTCGATAAAATGAATATGAAAATGGGAAATCGATGGTGTGGGGCCCTAGTTTAATGCCTTTGCACATCTATGAGCGTGCGAGATTATTGAGTGTGTAAACAAAGTAAAGTAGAGAAGAAAAAGATTTACTTGCAGATAGTTGAGTGCTCTTAATGGTGTGAGACGTTATGAAATAAAACATACAAATTTAATTCGAAGTAGATAATTTCATACCATATTAAAAGCATCGGGAAAAAAAAGCCAACTAATAAAGGAGAAAAAAATAGAGAGAGATGGAGAGAAGAACTAAAGCACAATGTTGAGAGATTCTTGCTATATAATATTATCCTTTCAACCAAAAATAAATAAATTCCCTTCTACCATTAAAATAAGATAAAAGATAAGGAAGAAATTTGAATCAGTACACTAAAATTAGAAAATAGCATATAATCCAATAGGTACTAGGGCATAAATTGTCCTACTGTCACTAGAATTAGAGTTTGACAATTTGTTCTGCTCTGCACGTTTTAATGATAGAAATATAATATAAGTTTCTGCTCTCCTCATACATGCATATATTATAAATTCACTAAAACAATTAAAAAATCATTAGTTTCGCTGATTAAATTAAGAATTTGGGATTATGGACTTATATTTGAAGGTAAATACAAAGTAAGACCATTGAAATCCAAGTTATTTTCGTATAAATTATTACATAGTGGAGACCCGGTACAAAATAATACTTATGGAAATTACGATATAACAAATCATAAATTTTAGTACTTCTATATACCAGAATGATTATGAGCCCGTTTGGATTGACTTAAAAAAAGTAACATGACCCTGTACTGATGATGTATGAATGCAGGTGAACTAGGTTTCTATTGGACATACATAAATATGACCCTTAACTTGGTATCAACTGACAACTATGACCTTTTAACTTTGGATGTGCACAAGTATGCACTTAAACTTATATAAAATTGAGCAAATCGACACATTCGTCCTACATGGCACCCTACATAACAATTTTGTGTCCTACGTGGCGTCCTATGTGTATTATGCCATATAGGACAAGTGTGTCTACTTGTTCAATTTTATAAAAGTTTAAGTGTCTACTTGTGCACATTCAAAGTTGAAGGGCATAGTTGTTCGTTCAAGTCAAGTTAAGGGTCATGTTTATATATTATGTCTTTCTATTGAGATGATTGAAATTTGTTCACCTTTAATAAATATTTCAAGTCCGAGGCTTTGAAAAGGAAAAATCATATTGGAGTATTGCCTCTAGAAGCAGACTTTGCGTGACAATTCTAATTTAATCAAATTTTAATATAAATATTAAAATCTAAATAGAAATAACAATATATTATGTAGTATACGAAATTAAATTTAGTCGGGCTAATTACGTGAATATCGACGCCGCATAGGAAAACAACAAAAGAAGTGATCAGACTACATAATATACGTATATTTTATATTTTATATGGTCATTTGTGGAGCCTTTTAGTGCCACGTTCACTCATCCACAACCATTAGTAAGGGCAAGCATCTCGTGTATAATTAATGATGAATTTATTTAAATTTTATAATTTTAGTTCTAACTTTATATATGTGTCAAAAAAGTTCTTTAATAAATATAAATAATAAATATCGAACTCAACAATTAAATGACAAAAATAGAATTTGGAAGGTAAATATGTAATATTTTACTCTTTCTTCTATGATTTGATTCACTATAAATATTATTAAGCATTGTTTAATTCTTTTTTTTGTTATGTTTTTTTAAAACTTTTTTCTTCTCATAATTAACAATTGTGTTTTTATAAAGACGTCAATTCCTCCCAATATGAACTTTAAAGTATATAATTTATGAAACCGAGGACATCCCACATGCATTGCACTATCGTAAAGAAATAATTTTACACTAAATAAGTATATAATGAATAATCTATCTTGTTTATTAATTAATAAACGACGAATTTTTTTTAGCTGCTGTAGCACCCTGACAAATTAAGCCTAAGTGAACATTTCGAGTAGAATTAAAGGAACTATATAGAATTTAGCTATGAATAAAAAATTTAGTAAAGAAACTAATGATGATACAATTAATTAATAACAATATTAATAAGGCTCTACTGAATTTGAGGACATTATAAACATTATGCTAAGATGATTGTCGAATTAAATTCTTTAATATTTTTTTTTCATATATAGCAAGTTAGCAATACGTATAGTTCTTGGTAATCAAGCACTCAAGAACATGCATGAAGCAAAAATCATTTTGTCATTATATGTACATGTATATATTAGGTAAGGTTTGCGTTTATTCTTCTTATGGAGATTTACTAAAAATTATTATATTTCACTTAAAAATAAACAATGACTATTTCCATAGATTTTGTTATTAAATTAGTGAGAGAGAAAATGTTCGGTGGTTATTCTCAGTACTTCAATATGTCTGTTCTTACTATGGAGTTTTCCCGTGAGCTAGTTTCTGTGTGAATAGGATAGAAAGATTATGTTCTATAGTATAAATTTCTCATTGAAACACAATGGAAAAATCTTTGTTTCTAGTCTTGTCTATCCTCTCCAGACCTCACTAATAAAACTACATTGTCAGACTTATAGTTGTTATTATATATGTATGTATACAACTCAGTCGAGGTGTTATCTCATGAAAATTTCTTGATTAGATTGTCTGTCCTTATCGTACATATATCCAATTAATTAGTTATTAATTAAACTGATCAGAAGCCAAAACAACTTGTACAGTAATACGTTTACTAAACATCGACCATTTCTTGATTAGTGTGTCTGTGCTTATGGTACATATCCAAAAATAATAGAAATTAATTGACTCTTAAAATACTAATTATGTTATATAAATTGAGAAGGGAAATATTAATTAAAGTAATAAATCCGTAGCCGACTACTTATTATCCAAGAAAGTGAAATTCAGAAATGTGTTAACAAAGTTTTGCTTAACACATGAAATCAATCATACACAACTGTCCAATTGAGCCTTTATGACATCTTTAGAGTCAAGAACGTAGAAATCATTTTTGAATCCACTATCTTCTTTTCTATTTACGTAGTAAAAATCACTTAAAGCATATTCCTTCCCTCTCAATTATATTTATCGGATTTTGATTTGTTATGAAGTCAAAGAAATTAATATTTTTTTGAGTCTTGTAATTTTAAATTAAAAGTAAATGTACCAAAGAGTTTCCAGAAAAAAAATTTGAATATATCACGTGAAAAGTTGTAATTAAAGATTCAAGGATAACTTGCCGCTGCTATAACCTCTGTCACAATCTTTGTCCTTCAAGTGAACATTTTGTGCAAACTAGGTAAAAAACCCACTGCGTAATAGCTTGTAAACCACATTAGGCAAACCTTATGTGATAGGCTCTACTCAAAAGGCAATGAGGGGAGATTAATCAAGGATCTTTCACGTGGATGAACCCTCCAAACTATATAAATTAAGACGTAGAGAGTAGTATTATTTTTTCCAACAACAATATATTCAGTAAAATCTCATAAAGTGAAGTCTAAAAAGAATAAATGCATGTAATTCTTATCATCACTGCTCTTCGGGGTGATGAGGTGGACAATTCCTTACTCCAGCTTCAAAGGAGCATCTTTGCATGAATCAATACTAACTCCTCAGAAAAAATTGTTTCTGAAAGACCTTCCGCTAGTATCGCTAATAAGTATCATTAATTATCTTCCTCGGAAAAATAAGTAAGCATACTTTTCCATATTGATTAAAAAATTGCTTAAGGTGATATCATGCATGACTTGATATAAACAAAACCTAGGGACCATAAACTTTGTTTCCTTCTTGTTAAGAATATAAGTCAAAAGACATTGATCAAGCTAAAAGGAAATACATTACTACTATACTCAATTACTTCATTTGCAATTTTTCATTTGTATATCACATGCTTTGACCCATTTTTAACTTGTATTATTTACTTGTATACATTTTTTTATTCTATGTTGATGACATCAAAAGGGACAAAGCTATTAACTAGCAGACATTTTTTTGTTCCCCGGTACCAACCCCCACCCCCACCCCCCACCCACCCCCCAACCTCTTTGCAAAACTTTTGTCACCTTTCAACTTTGTTTGTTAGTCTAGTAAAATTTGATAACAAAAAGGGGGGAAATGGGACTTTTATAGTTTTTACAAAATATAATATAATTTGGTAAAAGTAAACATTTCTGTTATTGTATGTAGTTTATATGTATGTATGTTGTATGTTGTATGTTGTATGTATGTCATTAGATATCTGCTGATATATTGGACATATTCGACATAGAACTGTTAGAACATACTGTTCTTCATCCTCTTTAAGATTTAATCTAAAATTCTAATCAAAACATGGTCTATTCGTCACCAAACTACCTCAAAATTTTGTTTGTCTAATTGACAACAAAGAAAACAAAAAAGAGAAAAAATCATAAATAGCTTTAGTTTAGAGCTTGATTAAAAAAAAGTGACTACAATTTGCGTATTTACAAAACATAGCTATAGCTATTACATGTTTGTATCAACGAAAAAAAGGAAAAAGAAACACTACCTAATTAGACAAACATCTCTACCACATCTACTAAATCTTCTCGTACTTTAAAATAATTACATATACTCTAAAGTAATTACACTCCTTCTACCCTTTCCCCCTCGCTCTCTCTATGCACAGATACACTGAGGAATATATTCGTGCATTTTTTATAATATATACATGTATCTATGCACAGATACACTAAATATATGATATTGGATACCCTAATGAAATTGATATGGGATACACGGGATGAACTTGATATCAGATACATTAGATGAAATTGATTTTGAATAAAAAGATGCATGAAATTGATACTGGATATACAAATACATAAGACTTGTGAAACTCAAATACATTCTGATATAGATGCATAGTGAGAGAGGCGAGAGAGAGGAGAGAGACGAGCAAGATAGGATAAAGGCAAGTGAAAAAGGTGAGAGACAAGCGAGATAGGTTAGAGACGAACGAGAGAGTCAGTATTTTCCAAATACATGCAAATCATGCTTGAATATAATGTATCTAAAACAAATTGCATCTAATTTGACCCGCATGTCAAATACATGTACCTAGCGAACAAAAAGTGGTACAAAAGATAATTTATTGAACTATGTGTCCGGACATAATTACGATTTAAACTCGCAGAATTTGTGTTGTTTCCTCAAGAAAATATCACTCTCGGGTTCGCAGTCCTACAGATAAATGGGCTGACGGAATAGAGTTAAGCCCAATTCGTATTTTACTTGGATTAGGCAATAGTCGTCTCAACCAAAAAGGCACAATTCAAATAGTTGTCTTCTAACTAGTGCTACTCAGTTGTCTCCTTATTTTGTTGTAGTATATCGACGTGAGAAAAATGTACTAATAATTATGAGATTGAGGAGTGGTAAAATAGGTGAAGGAGCAAACGAAGATAACTCGAATGAACAATCTTTCCCATTCTAAAATAGCAAGACAAGTGAATGAAGATGCTGTAAGCAAGTGAAAACTTGTTCCATGGAGAGACTAGGAATAGCATACCAAGGTGTATCTAACAATTCTTGCTTAGAGTATCTCTTTTTTCATGCATTGCTTTCTCATTTTGCTCCGTGTCCTTTAGACAATATGTCGACTGGGGTCAGGCAAGGCAATAAGCAGCACCATCATTGCTAAGCTCGTCATCAAGCCATGTATCAATTGATGAGAATAGAACCAAGCACATTGTAAATTATAATCGCTCACAGAGAGATTACATTAGTATACAACTTGCGTGTAAAAGCCAGAATTCAATGTTTTGGTATGAGTTATCGCGTGTTATGACACATCCGTTAAATGGCCATTCCGTAGGCCATAAGTAGAAACTCTCATCATGGAAGCAAACTCAGACCCAGTTAAGTTGCAAAGGAGTTGATCTAAAGAAACTGCAACCAACGGCAATATGGACTGTCCGGCCAAAAAATGTTCATGAATGATCGGATTGTATATAGTGTTTAGATCTCAAGCTTATGTAGCTGCAACCAACTTTCTGATCTTTCTATCATGGTTCAACATAGCACTCACACTCTCAACAACCAATATAATCTGCACAGGTAAGAATATACAACATCAAAATAAACAAATATAGATGAGGAGCAGGGTCCCAAAAGCTAGGGTGCGCAATTATGCAATTTGAATGATCTACTGAAACTCCATAGAACAAAACTGCGCAAGGGAGTCCAGCTAACCTCAGAAGAGACTAGTCAAATTATCAACTTAAACAATAGGGATTCAAACCTCAGCAATGATGTTACAACATGAATGATTGTACTGCATCCTATATGGTCAATGTCTACACAACTTCTATCTGATGACATGATGACTGCATTGGTAAGAGCAGGTTTATGGGGTTCAAACTTAATGCTCAACGTCCACAGAAAGGAGTGACCAACAATGTCCTCACATGACTGGTTTCTTGCTTAAGAAAAGGTGAAGGCAAGAATGTGTTGCCCTACTGATAGAATAAGGTGATTATAGCAGTAGTTCATTTAGATTTGCAAAAAAACCATGATTAGACAACCTTCTTATCTACGAAGAAGCCATGTCACTCTACTAGGATACCATTAGCTGTCTAGCATAGTATTCCATGACAAAGAAATAATACAAAGTAACACCAGCAGGTTTTGAATAATTAATACATGACATGTTTCACAGGTCAGATACCAATTGATTTGACCCGGAACTCTCTTAATGCATGACATCTTTCACAGGCCATACATGCCAAGAAATATTCCAGTAAAAGTACAAAAGCAAACCTGGAAGCAAGCATAAGCCATTCCGGTTGCAAAGTAAAAGTTGGCATTGCCAGTACCCTGCAAAGGTAGTAACTATTTGCATAAGCACCTAATGCATATCTGGCATTACCTTAATGTTTAAAATACACTAGGAGCAATAATGCATAAGCATAGAAATGAAGCAGATATATACCCTCCATATCCACAAGTTGTGCATCACAGGACTAAGAAGGGAAACTCCAACAAATCCGCAGAAGAGAAAGAAGGAAAACTGCATTTCTGCAATGTGTAATGGTCAGATATAATCCAGTTAGGACCGTAATCAAGTGAAAAGGGTAAGCTTAGTACCTGCTAACTCATTGAAAAACAAAGCTAACAAAGCCAAGTACAGAGCTGAGTCCCCAACCTGATCAATTTTGAACCAGGTTAAGCAGGAGTCGAGATATAATCATAATGTATTGCAAAAAACACAAGCAAATACAATACCGAGCAATTTATTCGACTTGATGAAAGTTAAGACTAGTAAAACTGATACAACCATTTATAACTTTGAAGAAGTTTGAGCACAGCTACAAGAGATAGCATCTGATAGTTAACCAAACATGCTAGCATTTGTAAAAGCAGCTTATGTTTTGTCAAACAAGGTAAATCTCAGAAACATAATTTCAGAATCAGCCTAACATACAGGGGTGTAAATGGGGCGGGGCAGGATAGGGCAGGACAAGCCTTGATCCGCTAAGATTTCAACCCACCCCGCCCTGCCCTATTTAACAATTTTCCATGATTTTGCCCTGCCCTACCTGGCCCTGCTTAGACCCGTCCTTCCCCACCCCATTTAATTTTTTTTAATCCAGATATAGTCCACATAGAATTTAAAAATGTGAAGAAGTACCGGGAAAAAAAAGAAAACATAATAACACGTAAAGGAATTTTACTGTGCCTTAACTTCAAATTATCAAATCTTTGACCCAAAAGAATCTAAATTATTTGTTGCTTCCTAGATTAGTGTTCACAATTATTAGTGTTAACTGTGAATAAAGTACTGGTGTATAATGATTATAAGTTACATGAAGAACATAAAAATGGACTGCTAGTATATTTTCAAATTCCATACCATTCCTAGCTACAAATGCCAATGACCAATAATAAGAAAATCAGAACCCATCATCTTGACCCGCACCTGCCCCGCCCTGTTATTTATTTCTTAAGAATAAATTTACCCTGCCCCGCCCTACTTAATTGTTCGTTCGCTGTCCCGATAAGGACGTAATCTGCCCGGCCCTGCCCTTGCCCTGCCCCATTGTCAATCCATACTAACATAGAAAGATGCATGTATGACAGCATCATGACTGAACCAAAAGTGGTTGACAGACTCCACAACTAGATAGAGTACTAGATGATAAATTCAGCATCCTACAGACAACGGAAAAATCAAGAAACTCCCAACTACACAATCTTCACACATCCTCTTAGAAAAGGGGACTGCATATTGTAGAATGATCACCCCACCCCCGCAAAAAAAAAGGGAAAAAAGAATCACAAACATGATTCCAGTTATCCTGCAGACGTCATAATTTCACACATTGACAATTATCTCACAATGTAAGAGGTTGAAGCGCTCAATCTTCAAACATCAAATTTAGATTTTTTAAATATTCATGACTCATGAGTGAAGTGAAATTCAGGAAATAGAGATCTGTAATGGATAGGATTTAGGCATTAAAGATTCACTTAGGAAAAAGAGTACTCACTGAAGGATAGGGTTTAAGCATTGAACAGATTGCCATGTAAACAAAAGCCAAGAAACACGGTCGGTGCTTTAGCCTTATGGCTAGTGGCAGTATCATGAAAAGGATGTTCACATGAAAAACAATCAGAAAGAAATCTCTGAAAAATTCAAAGACCTCAGCAAAGAAGTACCTGCAGCCAAGATGCACAAAGAGGTTACTGAAAGAAGAGACAATTCATGGAGAAAGCAATTCTATAGTCACTTACCACAAAACACCTATGTTTGGAGACAAATCTTTAACAGTAAGAATAAACCCATAGGTCCTGCAAGTGAATAAATGATCCCGAGCTAGTAAGTCTTGGCTACATGAATCCTTTCTATCAATATCCCTCCTTTTAAACCCAGATCAATTGAATATTTAAAAGTGGAGGTTGTCTAGGCAATGACAAGCACAAGAAAATAACTAGTACCTGTTAAACATTTCTGAAAGGCCACCATAGTTTCTCATAAAGATGCCACACAAAACCAATGTATATAAGGTCCAAATAAAAACCCAGACAAAGAAGAGTCCAACTAGTCTCCATGAGAATTTTTTTTGTTCTGATAAGCCATTTACCACCTGGCCTTTACTTGAGTTGTCGGCTTCATCTTTCTTATACATCAGGAACAATTTCCTTGGGGTTGCATCTGGACCATTACCTAACAGCAAGATTACCTGGAACGAGAAGAACCTAATAGAAATTAGAAGAACTCATAAACATTGATGTTCACAAACTAAAGAAGACAGACTTCAATAGGTATTTCCACTCTTTCCTTTTAAACTTAAGCAATATTTCAGCCTTTTATGACATTATGACAAGAAAAACTTACAGGTATAATCAGAATTGTCGGATAGAGAGACAGATGAGATGCTACAACCCACCCAAATGCTGCCAATGGGGCTACTCCTGTACACGAACGAGTAAATTAATCAGTTCATATACAAGCACCATAAGAAATTCTCTTTTTGAAAAGGAAAATGAAAAGCTATATTCACTACAACAAGATGAAAATCATAGAGTATGTCCTATCAAGAGCACCAAGAAGGAAGGAGCAAATATGCTTAGTTTCCGCTTCAATAAAAGCAAATATGAAGATAAATGGAGTGGTGAGGAAACTATATAAAAAGAAGAAAAGAAAAAAATCACTAACATATAAAAAGGATTATTGACTTCTTACGGATGCAGGCTCCATAAAGTGACAAGATAATAAAAAGATTTTCCACAGGGGTTGTATTGTAACCCACACATGTGACTATGGTTAAAGGGTTCCACAAGTACACAAGAGCTGCAATGTCCTCCGATGGTAGAATCTCTGAAACAAAAGAATGGTGGTTATTGCATCATTAACTAGTGAAGAAGCAAATAAATTTCGGTATTAAAGCTGAATATTCACCAGAAATTTCAAAGAGCTTCCCCAAACCCAGTGATTTTAATCTCTCACAATATGCCATGCGGAGTTTAAGGCCAGTTGCCCGGATTAGCATGGCAGAGATGAAATCTGCAATCACAGAAACCAAACTATATCCAAA
The DNA here is from genome assembly GCA_036250505.1 of Solanum acaule. Lineage (NCBI taxonomy): Eukaryota > Viridiplantae > Streptophyta > Magnoliopsida > Solanales > Solanaceae > Solanum > Solanum acaule. Next base: position 8,608 of record JAJOOR010001511.1, on the reverse strand, counting down.
AATTGGTTGAATGTCCATGTGACTTCATAATTTTTAAAGAGCTACTCAGAATTAATGCTGCATGAGGAATTAACAGATAAAACTCAACATGAGATCTTTTCTATCTGCAAATTTTATAGTCTCAGGCAAGATTAACAGGACAAAATATTATTCAGCACTGATGACTGAAGTAATGCAAAAATGGAAACATGTTACATGCAGGTAACTCGTTTCAAGCTGTATGACGTCTGTCTCATGTTAAGTGTGTTCTCTGTTTTGGTTTGTCCAAATGAGTCTAATTTCTCCAAAGGAAAACTCTTTGTACACTCTAAGAAACTTAATTTTTTTGATAACCATACTCTATAATACCTTTTCATCATCATTCTACTAAAAGCACATTCAGTCACCCCACCCCACACACTTATTCTGGAACTTCTCTATTTAAAAGAAAATATGTAGGTAAAGAAAGAAAGAATTAAGTGCTATCAAGTGATGATGATGGAAGCAGTATACAGCAAACCAACTTTTGTGCTTTAAGCAGTTCTCCTGAGGAAATAACAAGAACCATAGCAAACAAGCTTTTGTTATAATTTACAAACAGCTCCCCGAAGTTTCAAGGAAGTCAACCAACAATCCTTCTTGAGAGTGCAGGTATACAAAGCTACTCAGAAGTCAGAATCATTACTCTTACTTGGATCTTCTGGAAAGAGCTTAAGTGTTTACACTGAATGCTTTTATTTAGTTAATTATATAGTAAAACAGGGTAATGCTCATCACCCTTCCATCTCCATGCGCTTCTTGTACTCCTCACCACATTTAATTGATATAGTGACAGCTAGGGACAATGAATATAGAATCAAGAATAAAAGAAAATGCCATTAACTAAAGTTCCTTAGAAAAACATTAACGAACCCATTCACACGATAATCACTGTATGATCTTTAATACGATGCAGCCATTAAAGATTCTATAGTAACCAATCATTTTTTTCCGTGTAGGAGTTAGCAAGAAGTTCTTTAAATGTTATTTCCAAAATTCAATGATGTACGAAGTTAACACTTAACGAGTGCAAAGCTTAATTATATATCCACACCAATATATATGCCTTAAATGAGTATTTGTATTTTTGTGGATAGCAAGAAAGAGATAATACCTGCATAGAAGATGATAAGGCTGTCCTTCAATTCTACCAATGACATCAAGAACAAACAAAATAAGTCACAATAAAAGGAAAAAATCAACAACAGAGTGTGAACGTATGAACAAATGCTTTAGCTGAAGCTAAATATTTTACTTCTTCATTGTAAGCGGACCGAGAACCGAGAGCAAAAGCGGTGAACCATGATACATAGAACCTTCCAAAACAATCAAAATCAAACATCAAACAAGTGAAACTCTGACCACATCGAATTAAACAATCATGAAAATAAAAAATACTCCTTCCCTCCGTTCACTTTTACTTGTCATGTTTGGCTTCTCGAAGTCAAACCATGTGAACTTTTACCAATACTTTAAGATGGAATTTCATCAAAGGATTGCAACTTATATGTTTTGAATATCTAAAATACAAATTTAACATATTGAAATAATCTAATTCAACTTAGCTCCGAATATTAGTTAAATTGACTTCTTATGCTAAATATGACACTTAAAAGTGAACGGAGGGAGTATTAAGCTTATCACTTGAAAGTATAGAAATATAGGAAACGTACCGGCATACGGCGACATCGATGACTGCGTTAACCAGTAACCTTCTGCCACTGTCAAGAGTAAAAAAACAAAAAAAAAACAAGTCAATAGAAGTACTTATACATGGATGTTCTGTATGCATAATTATGAATTCCGTAAAGGTGAATACGTCGGCGCAGACTGGTGACCGGAGTGGAAACTTCTGGACGAGTAGCTAAGTTAAGGTTTTTGGGGAAGTAAATGAGAACTAATCTGAAGATCACTGATGCTACTGCCCATCTCCAAAAGTGTGGCTTCGTTTTCATATTCTTCTTCTCCTCCTCCTTCATTATTGCTACTGCACCAGAGCTTCCAGATCCAGCTCCAATGGCTGTGGTAGCAGAGTTGCAGCGAACGAATTTCGAACTGGAGAAATGCCCAACTTTTGACGACTCGGGTGGTGATTTTAGATGGGCTTTGGTCACTTAATTGGGCCTAGCGCGCGCAACATACTCATGGATAACCGATAGCATTACTATTTAAGTCATAGCCGTAGTTAGGGATATTCATGGTTTGATTTCGAAAAACTCGAAGAAATAATTAAATCGAACTAACAAATTATATGCATATATTTATAATATAATATTTTTTATAAGTAATTTAAACATCTTATATATATATATATATATATCAAATTTTATTTATAATTTGTTTGTGAAAACAAATGAGCCCAAGATAAGAAGTCCAACAAAAAGGCCAATTTGGATCCAAGTCCAAAACCAACAAAAATAAAATAAAAAGCAATAACAATCAATTTTAATTTCTTGTTGGTGGATAAAAATCAAACCTCTTCAAGGTTTGTAGGGTCATAACGAATGTCTGATGAATTGTTTGGTTATCCTTTGTTTGCTAATTAATTTGCTTTTTTTATTTTCCGTCTTGTGTTTGAATTTTATTTTTGTGTATGATTATTAATCGAACAGTCAAATCAAACATAATTAGAAATGATAATAATTAAATTGATAAATATAAATTGAATTATCTTTGATTTGATTTTAAATTTAAAAAATAATTAAAATAATTCAATTTTAATTTTAACAAATAATCAATTCGAATCAATTCATGAACACCCCTAAAATAAATAAGAGTATTTCAATCTGTAGAATTCCATTAAATAAACAATACAAAAAAAAAATCATCAAATTTGAGGATAAAAACTAAAAGGAACTTCAAAATAGGGGTGGAACACTCCTCTATTTTGGTGCTTGATTTTCCAAAAGTTTGGAAGAAAATTTTCAATCTTTTTTTAAAAACAAATGCCTATATGAGTTCTATATTTTTTTTTAATTATTTATTTTAAAGGTGTTGAAATATCAACATATTGATATATCATATGAAATAAATTATATCTTATCAAAATTGTAATTTTGCTAAAGCATATAAAATTTATGAAGATCAGGAAAGTAGAAAACTCCAATCAACTTTTAGACATAAAATATGATGCATAAATTGATTGATTCATTAAAAACATCTTTTTGGTATTCCTCCAAAAAATATTACATGAAATGATGATAGTTATCTCTTAATATTATTTTATTTATTATCGAAAAATGAAGCTAATAAAAGTTATTTAATATTAAAATTGTTGACTTACACAATTTGATCGACATATTTGGAGACTATTATGAAAACATAACTCTTTCAAAATTATCATGTGGGGTATTTGCCAATAGGAATTAATTGACCAAAAAGGGTTATAAAATTAAAGCTTACCTAATCTTTATTCTTACGTTCAAATGGAGAAAGAGAAAGGAAATAACAAAGCAAAATTATTCGTGTTTCATACCATAAAAAGGGATTTTGATATAAATCCAATATAGATAAAAAAAAAAAAATAGTAGATGATTTTTTTTTCCTATGTCAATGTCATATTCTTAGTGAACCCGTTTATTTAGTACTCATAGCGGATAGAAAGTGACAAATATATTATGAAATTAATAAAGTGTATTTAAGTTGATTAAAATATCATAATTATAAAAACAACAACAATAATAATAAACATATATATATTGTTGGAAGACCGAGGAAGAAGATAGCAAAAATTAAAATCGTGTGAGTAATTTCTATCGATATTATTAGACTATGTTCTTGTTTTACTATAGATTTTAAAAGTAAATTAAAAATATCACTTGTTCATTTGGTCAATTTTATCACAGAATTTAAAAAATTAATTAAAATATATTATCCACTTGCGAAATTCCAATTTTTTTCTAAAAGTAAAAGAGATATATATTCAAAATAAGTTTCAAAACTCATTTTTTCCAAGTTTCTAATTAAAGGTTAAACGTATTCTATTCGAATTATATTTCTAATATTTTTTTAATATCAATAATAGTGATTAGTGTTATATACTTATTTAAAAATAAAAATAGGGATCCCTTCACTTGGGAGCAAAGATTATTTTATTTCCCTTCTTCGAGCTTTTTGGTCCTACATTTATGCCAAATCACACTGTAAGTCCCCAATCGACTTATTCCCCAAGATATCCAAATTTACAGTCAAGGGCCTTATAAACTTTTTTACAAGCAGAGTCGTGGAAGTTAAAGAACATTATCGAAGGAGCAAGCAATTTCCCTTTGTTTACTTACAAGTCCCTCAAATTCCACCCTAATTTCTATTTCAATCCCTCTATAATTATATTCCTTTCTGCTCTTTCAGTTTCCCCCAAATACTATCTATCTATTTTACTCTTTCACGTTTCCTTCACAAATCAGTTGTTTACAAAGATCGGAGAATCTCTGTTTCTTCTGCAGAATTTTGGGGAATTTATTGTGGAAAAATGGCGAGACCTAATCAAGAAGAAATCGAGACATTCATGAGCATTACTGGTGTTTCTGAAGCCACCGCTATTCAGAAACTTGAGGTGATTTTTTTTAATTTTTTTTTTTTGCAGTTCTGATTTACTGCGATTGTTAGCGGAAGAGTTTTCGGATTGTTTTTAGCTTATGATTATTGCTTAGTGTAGTATTTAATTGCTTGCAATTGATATTTTTTGTGTTGTAATCAATCATCTGAGGTTTATTGTGTTTGCTTGGTAAGTTACTTTTCTGTGTAAATTAATAGATTACTGTGATTGTATTGAGTTCCTGATTTTCATTCAGTTTAGTATTTTAATGCTTAGAATTTATTTTCGTTTACTTAATTTTAATGAGCTACTTCAACCATTAAAAAAAATGTAATCAGCTACTTCATCTGCACTTTTGCTTCCTATATTCAAACTTATTGAACTTTGATCAACATTTTGAAACTATTTTGGTATGGTATTAGGAGAATTGTAACTAGAAGTATTTTTGTGTAGTTTTCGGATATCTAGATTTTTAAGAAAATAAATTTAGATAAGAAAACATTTTTTGAAGTTCTGGTTACTGAAGTTGCTAATCGGGGGCTTTCGGATTGTTTACAGTTCCTGATATTAGCTTCATCTAGTATTTTATTGTTTAGACATTAATGCTTGATTTGTGTAATCAGAACCACTTTCCACAGTCTCAAAACATTTGACACATTTTGTTTCTCCAAGCTGCCAACTAAGTGAATTCGATCTAAATATCTAATGTATTCTTTCACGATTTTGAAATGTGGAGAGTTATGTTTTTTAGTATGGATAAATCAACTGCAATTAAGCTCCAAAAGTTTGTCAAATTGACTACAACTCTACAAGCTAAAAATTCCAAACAAATTGGTTTAGAGGGAGTTATTTTTACTGGTTTTGTAGTTTGTATCATGATGTATATTTGGATGAATTGGATATGAACTTGACGAAGTGACGGATAACTTAATGCTGCTGATTGTGGGGCTTTTTGCGGCAAGTGTAATGAGGAGAAGTTGGTTCTTGGCTGTTTGATACAGTTTATTCTTCAGGATCTGGAGAGAGGTCTCTATTTGGTTGTGGTGTTCAATTTTGCTGGTTTGTGTTTTCTAAATTGGAGCTATTTCATCTGTTGTAGTGTACTAGTGTTTTGTGCAGCCAGATATCATTTTACAAGATAAATAAGTTAGTAATGAGGGAGAAAACATTCGTACACAAGACCGTATACCAAAAACTATAGAACCTACACAATTATATTGCTCTCTACAAATGTCACCCAGCTTTCTATACAGCAGCAACCTCAAAGATGCATCAGAGGAACAATGAATAAAAGTCTATTCCTTCTGTTATATGTGTAAGGGCTTGGGTGAAGACATGGGTCACCTTCTTCTACATTGTAGGCTAGCTTCTTGCTTATGGTGTGAATGATTTGGTTTATCTGGGTGATGCCAGATTTTCTGAAAGAAGGTCGTGTAGTTGGGACTATGGAAGATGGAGGAGAAAATGCTGGGCATGGAGGGTTTCTCCATTAGCACTTGTGTGGGTTGTTAGGAAAGAGAAACAAGAAAGCTTTTGAAGGAGTAGAGATTGATTTTGACAGTCGAGGAATAACCTCCTATTCCTTATTTCTTTTTGGTGCACCCACGAGGTTCCTCTTTGTAGAAGAGATTGGATGATGTTCATAGAAAACCATATCTTTTGTCAGTTATCTTTTTTGGGTATGCAACAAGTGTACAGTTTTTTTGCCCAAACACTTCAATAGAATTATTTACCTTATTGACAAAAGGAGGTTATCGTCGAATGTATAAAATCATCTATGATGATCTAATACCTCGAGAGTTCCTTCTATTACTCTCTTTCCACAAGACCCACAAGTGGCTAGCGGCAGACATCCTGCATCCAGACGTTAAATGAGCTTTATTTAAATACTAGCTAATATATGTGTCCTTGTGGAGTACTTTTGAATTTGATGGGTTTGTGCCTTAGGCATTCTGATAATCATCAGGAAAGAATCCTTGGAATCCGCCCCCAAGGCCTAGCTCAAGTGGCAAAAGGTGGAGGATTTGTGGCTTAGGTCGCAGGTTCAAGCCCCACACCATGCAAAGCAAAGCCCGGTATTTAAGTGGAGAAGGGTAGAGGGGCGGGCCCATTATCCACCGAGTTTAGAAGGCTGTGAATTGTGATTGGTTCAAAGGGCGGGTCACAGATGGATTTCTCGGTTATCAAAAAAAAAAAAAAAAAAATTCCTTGGAATCCCAAAGCCTTAAATTTGAAAAGAAAATCCCACTATTTTATGTAGACAATGATAGGTGATATTCCATAAAATCATGTTCTCATCTAAAACCCCCCTCCAAAAAAATAAAATAAGGCATGCCTGGCTATGGGTGAGTGCTCCACTCTATGTTCCTTTTCAGTCCCGTCTTACCGGTATAAGAGGGAGATGATTGGAGAGGTGATCTGGTCAAAACATACATGAGACGTATCAAGTTGTAGTCAGGAAAATGATAGAATTTCAGGAGAATCTAAGCAATGCCGTCATGTCCTTTTGTCTTCTCTATATATTTTTGAGAAAAAAAGTTGCGCGTGTAACTGAACTTAATGCTCATAGGATCTTGGTTCGCCTCCCCTGCCATACTCGATAGATCTAGAATCTACTGCAAGGAAATGATGGTGATCAAATTTTCATTTTCCCCCACAATTAATATTAAATTAATTAAGTACCATATTATCCTTCTGATACATGACCCATCTTTTGCTTAATCACTCCCCGCCACCTGGAATAAAGAAAGCCAAGAGTCTTGTAGTGGAAGCTTAAATGTACGCATGAAAGAACATCCATGAGATGGTAGTTTTTGGTCGAGTGCTTTTCTTTCATCAGGTGTGTTTTATCTTCTTGAAGTTTGGTATTCTATTATCATCACACAGAAGTTACTAGACAATCTATTGATTGATATAAGGTTGGAGATGCACTTTTAGTGTGTCTTTTGCATCTTTAGGACATATTTTGCAAATGTTCTTCCATTGTCATTGCTCGGTGCTTGACATAAAAACCACTGCACTTGATATGGGAGCTCCATATATCTGTTGTTTTGTTCTTTGAATGGAATAGTTTTCTTATCTTACATGCTGTGTTGATAGGAGCATGGCGGGAATCTGAATGAAGCTGTGAATGCACATTTCAACCAGGGGGACATCAATAGGTTAGTAATACATGCCCTTGGTCTCATTAGTACATTGTCCCTTGGTTCCCCCATTGTGCTTGTTTGGTAGCTGATTATTTCTTCTTCTTCCTTTTTTTAATTTTGTCGGAAGCTATAATGATCTTACTTACTGTCAGTTGCTAATTGTTTCTAATTATGCAGAGTACATCCAGCACCTGTTGCTGCTGCTCCACACGAGGATGATATGGAAATAGATGATCCGATTACAGAGGAATTTCACAGACCTCCCTTTTCAGTTTTTTCCTCTTCTAGAAGTCCAAATGCTTTCTCCGTTCTTGATCCTAGTTTCACTCGAAGTGTGTTTGACACTGATCTTACAAGCCGTGCTCCATTTGTTTCACATCCAAGACAAGTGAGAGAGATCCCTATTGAGGTGAAGGATGGAGATGGACAATCTGGTCATTCTAGAAATGCTCCTGTTATTGAGGATGTTACAGACGCTGACCAGACCCAAGGCGCAGAAACTCGTGGGACTGTCATAATTGATGAGGACGATGACAATGACGAAGTAGTTCCAGGTCCTCTGGCAACACGTGCTGCCAGGCGTGATAGAACAAATGATGATATCCTTGGCGGTGACTCTACAGCAGTATTCTCAGGACCAAGTGCTCCTGGTGGTGAAGTCTTGCCAGACTATGCCAATGATATTGAGGAGGAAATGGTTCGTGCTGCGATTGAAGCTTCCAGACGTGACGCTGAAATGTCGACCCAACAATTTGACGTCAACAGTGTATGTAGTGATATTGCTAGTTGTGATGTCCTTAGAGCTTCTTCCACTTTCAGTCATTGATATTCCTTTGTCATGCTACAGGATCTAAGTGATCCAAGGCCTCAACCAAGGGAGTCTCATCTAGAGGATGCTCAACTTGCACAT
>JAJOOR010001510.1:0-73444 GCA_036250505.1 Solanum acaule | reverse complement strand
GAAAGTCAAGATGGTTTTCATGTGCCCCTCCACATCCTACAGACACATTTTGTCAAGTACATGACGGGCATTGCTCTATAAAAACCACATTCTGCTTGATAAAAGCAGGGGCAATGGCTCCACTAGTCCAAAAATTGCAAGGCAACGAAAGAGCAGCGGACGAAGCTGCTCTAAGTTGCCTTGCAACATTACAACAAGACGAGATTTGGGAAAATGGGAGCAGCTTGTTAGTGAAAATGTCATGTGTACAACCAATTATCAAGATTCTTGAAGAAGGGATTAGCTTAAAAGCTCAAGAGAAATCCCTTTGGATTTTGGAAAAGATATTTACAGTGGAAGCTTATAGAGTAGAGTATGGTGAATATGCACAAGTTGTGCTAATTGATTTAGCACAAAATGGGGATTCATTGTTGAAACCTACAGTGGCTAAATTATTAGTACAACTTGAGCTCTTGCAGCAACAATCAAGTTACTTTTGAGACAAAGCAAAAAAAAAAAAAAACTTTATTTTTTTCCAATTATTTGTTGATTGATTGAAATGTTGAAATTTGTATAGCAAGTGCTCATACAGATAAACTTTTTTATGGTGCAAATGTTCTCTCATTGTACAAATTACAGGGGAAAAAAAGGTTATTAGAGATGAATGAAACTTGTTGTCTTCAGAAAGTACATTATTTTAGCATTTTGGTTTCTGATCAGTGTCCTATTCCCACGTTGAAGTCTGATTAGTTCATATCACATAAGGTTTATTCAAGAGAAGATCAATTTTTTTTTCAAGACTCGAAATCGAGACCTCTACTTAAAAAAGAAAAAGAAATAATCTTATCAGTGACACAATGGTTAAGCTCAATGAACAAGTGAGCCTGAAATAACGTTAGTGACTGATGAATTAAATTTAGAGACAGATAGAAGTTCATAACAATGGGAAGTTGAGATAAAAAAAGAGCAAGCAATATGTATTTATTGCTTTCAATTATGTAGCTGATGTACTGATAAAATTTGGTAAAAACTTAGCTTCTTTTGACGAATGCCAATCTTGAATACCATTATAATATGCCTCATCTCTAGAATATGTATTTATTGCTTTCAATAGTAAAAACTAAACTTTGAAATAAGTAGGGTTGTGTATCGGTCGGTTCGGTTTTATTTGGTTATCAATTTGTAGAGATGCTAAACCGTTACCATTAAGATATTGACTTATTGGTTATTGGTTTATCGATCATTATCGGTTCGGTTATCGGTTTAACCATTAAGATTTGACACAAAAAAAAGCACACATTGAAAATCACTTAAAAACAAGGTGACAAACCAATTGAACCATGCACATGAGTTCACAAGTTACATCTTTCTCAAAAGCAAACACTTTTACATTATAGAATGACCAAGAGTTTGGAACAATCAGAAATAAAAGTAGGAAACCAAACTCTAAGTGAACGACTTTATATACAAAATAGTATAAATATAATTATTTAATTTACTATCGGGTTATCGGTTAACCCGTTAAGAAAAAACCTAAAACCGTTAAGAACCGATAACCCGATAACAAAAAATTCAAAACCATTATCAAAACTGCTAAACCAATAACCCATTACGGATAAACCAATAATTTTTTTCAATTCATTATCAGTTTCGGTTCGATTTTGAACAACCCTAAAAGTAACTTCGGCAAGAATAGTCCCTTCTTGTAATAGAGTAGTATTTTTAATTCCAGTAATATAAATAAATAAAACATCTCTTTCCGTAAAAAACAAAAAAACAAAGAAAGTTTACGAGTCATTTATAATTAGTACTAGTATATAGGAGATCATACGTAATATGATCACTCAACTACGAGCTTTTTGTAAAGTCACTCAACTTTAAGTTTTAAGTCGACAGTCATTTAACTATAAACTCTTTTCATATAAAGTCACTTAACTTTGATTTTTAATACAAAAATTACACAATTACAGTTTTTTTTTACATAGTCACTCAACTAAAAATATTCGGCTTGTCACTCAACCATTTTAATTAATTTTTCCAATAAAATTGTTGACATGAAAGTTATTTAAAACTAATTTTTTTTAAAAATATATCATTTAAATCATAATGGACTGATTTAACCTTCATGACATGCTCTTTCAAAATCTTCTCCTATATCAAAAATTTCCAAAATATGAAATTACTGTATCATAATTGCCAACCATATTAATTGTGAACCGAGTAATTAAGGGATGTTATGAATTCAATGACAAGTTCACGATACATAATACTCTCTTTGTCCCTAATTATTTGTCAACTTTTAAATTAGCACACTTATTAAGAAAGCAATTATTGACATAGTGAGTTTACCATTTTACCCCTATTAATTATGAAGTGGATGGATTAAAAATTTAAGATTTTCAAGAAATACTACCCTTTTCAAAGTAATTAATTGAGGGTATAATAAGTAAAAGTATTTTGTCCTTGCTTGATTTGTCAAAATGGACAAGCAATTAGGGACAACTATAAAAGGAAAAGTGGACAAGTAATTAGGGATAGAGGGAGTAAACTTCAAAAATTAACTCCACCTCCAAACGAACCTAGGTATTTAACAATTACTCTCTTGGATTTTACTCTCTCTGTGTTTAATTACTTGTTCATTTTTTTTTAGTTGTCTCTAGTTACTTGCCCATTTTGATAAATTAAGAAAAAATAAAATTATTATTACCTATTACACCCTCAATTAATTACTTTTAAAAAAAGTAAAACTTCTTAAAAATTTTAAGTTTTTAATTCATCACTTCATAATTAATAGTGATAAAATGGTAACTCACTATGTTAATAAATATTTTTTTAACAGATGTAGTAATTTAAAAGTGGACAAATAATTATGAATAGCGAGGAGTATTTAATTTGGCACTATCTTTAATAAAATAGAAAGAACATATTTTTACGAGTTCTACTTCACCAAAATAGTCTCCAATTATAGGCAGTTTATGCATGGTGTTTACGTCGATATCTCCACATCCGCCACGTCTCAGCTACTCGCCCCCTCTTTCATACACATTGCTCTTTTATTTACTTCTTTTCTGCAAAAATGAAAAAGGAAGAGAAGAAATTAAAATGAATTTAGAGAGTGTAGTGGTTTCAGCAGCCATTAATTTTGGCTTAGCTATTTTCGTTCTCTCTCTTTTTGCTTTACTCAAAAAACAACCTTTCTATGCTCCCATCTATTATGCACGCCGCATCTACCTAGGCCACCGTAATGTTCCTGATTCCGACCACCGCTCTTTTAGTTTCCGGCGATTGCTTCCGGAGATCGACTGGATTTTTCGTGCCGTTCGGGTTACTGAGGAGGAGATTCTACAGAATTGTGGCCTTGATGTCCTCGTCTTTGTTAGGCTCTTCAAATTTGGGTGAGTACTGAGTCGTCGTCTAATTTACTAATTATATGAATTTCTCTGTTTCTACATAATTAGTTTCAATTTGCTATATATGAATTGTCTTAATTACAGTTTTTTTTTTTTTTTGGTTTTAGAAACTCATTATTAATCCTTGAGGACAAAAAAATTTAGAGAAACACTTGTGATTAGAGGTTTATTGATAATGAAAGATCATGCAGATATTAGCAGCCCTTCTTTCATAGTCTTCCACTCAATTTATGTGTCGTAGTTTAATTGAGCTAGCTAGACTAATAAAGTAGGATAACAACGACGACTAAACCTTGTGGTCGATTATATGAATCCTTTCGCTCCATTTAGACCCCTCTCATGCTGGTATTCATTAAGAAGTAATCTAGCAATATACTATAGGGGTGGGAGCGGGACCTCAGTGGTGGGGGATGGTCAAGGGGTAGGGTTGGGGGCATTGGGTCGATGGAAATGATACAATAAACATAAAATATCACTTATAGAACTTATTTTCCCTACTTCTATTAAGGAAGTTATTTTACTTAATTTTAAGGAACTTGTTTTCCTAGAGAAAAATGTTCTCCAAAAATTTTGTCCTACCAAACATGGGAAAATAAAAAAACATTTTCCAGAAAATATACTCATCCATACCACACACACCCTAAGCCATAATCTCAACTAATTGGCGTTGCCGACATGGTTTATTTTCTGATTGTGCTTTATTTTTTGTGGAGTCTGTATGAACTCCGAGAGATTGTAGGTATTTTTAGACAACTTTATTTTTGTATACCTCGTACTCCTCTTTAACATCTTTGAACTATCATGGTTTCACATCTAAGGACCTCTTTCTAGGCAACTTTATTTTTGTTTACCACCTTCAACTATCATGGTTTCACACTTATGCACTGTTGCATCTAGCGGTCTAAGTAGGACAAAATCGAACCATTTTCAAGTGATCTCTCATTTTATCCTCCATGAGCTACTTGAGTCTGTTGAATTTGATCACTAATAATATTCATCTCTGAAGGATTATTACTGTCTTAGTTTAACAACTTCAGATAAGGATTTCTCTTCACCAATCCTAAGTTGTGTCATGCATGGAGAATAATTCTAGGTTTAAGGTTCTTTATAAAGTAAAGTTCCATAAGTTGAGCTATCCTCTGAATGTGATGGTGTTTGTGGTTAGAGAATGACTTAAAGTAGAGGATTACGGATCTTGAAAGGTGAATGAGGTTAATTGATTATATGACATGTTAACATCTATGACTAAACACACATTCTCACATAAAGTTATTCCTAGTTTAATAATCTTTGGTGACATGCAAGGATTAAACTCACATTGCTGCTTGGAACCATTCTTCAGGATCAGATTCTTTCTTGTTTGTTCTATTGTTGGGCTTCTGGTACTTCTCCCGCTAAATTATACTGGGAGTAATGGACCAAATACGAGCTCTCATTCCATGGATGCTTTCACAATATCTAATATCAGCAGAGGCTCTGACAGGTTATGTTCTCAACACTTCCTTATTTCCTCAAGTTGATGCAGATAACATGCCTCACCTATGCTAAGTGTTATCTACAACCTGGTTTATCAGTCCTATGACAGTTCATAATTCACATTTCACACAAACTTTTAGGTCTTGAATGCTAAGTTGCTAATACAAATGCTGAGTTCATTTCTTGTAACAAAATCTGGACAGCTGTTGCATATAGTTGCTTAGTTCTGAAATGACATTACAATCCAGATGTGCTTTGAAAAAGTCCTGTTAAATTTTTATTTCTATAAGTTATAAAGTTTAATCAATGCAAGAATGGGAAGCAGTAAGGGTTGTATAACTGAGGTAGAGAGCTCCCTATCGTGTTATTGTCTTGTCTCAAAGTCTTCAAACAAGAACCTTAAGGAGCTACATGTTTGAACAATAGTGGGGAATGTCTTGCACAGTGATTTTAAGCACCCCTTTTTGACTTTCATATACCAGGTACCTTTCTCATAAGATGTCTGAATGTCCAGCAATGTGAACATATTTCAAGTTCATTTTGGCTATTGGGAATTGAGACAAGTTTTTTAATTTGGAAGAGCAACTAAAAAGAGACCTGGAGAAAGAGAATGAAATGTACCAAAGCTATTAAAGAACCAAGTCACTTGTCTTCTTTAAATGGTTAAGGAAGGAATCAGGAGTTAAGTTTTGTTTTCATTTAGATTGGAGAAGCATTTGACCGTCTAGCTAAGGAGTTCAGACTAGTTATTTTAAGGTAGAAACAAATTTAAGTCTCATAACCCATGTTCACTTGACGAGGAGCTGCAAAGTCGCAGCCCTAACCCTATTAGGGGGGGGGGGGGGTCAAATAAGATGGATTGGGCTAAACTTGGGGATTAAAATGAGTCGAATTATTAAACGAATTGGGTCATAATCCACCTAAAGTTTGCTTGGGTCAAAGATGTGTGGGTCACATTGGACTAAACATTGTCTCATAAGCCAACCGCGCAACTCATAATCATTTTTCTTTTGTTTGTTTTTTTTTTATTTGCTTTATTACCTAATTAAACTAATTATAGCCTTTTCTTTTATTTCTTATGACCATCAAGCAAAATAAACTTTGTTTTTAGTGGATCAAAACTGACTGCATATGCAGCTTAAAGTGGATGTTTTTAGATGGGTTAACTTTGGCTATGCCTAAAATAAACTGCCAATGAATATAGCCAATTTTGGGAGGTTGGACGTATTTTATCCTCATGGGCTAAAATTGACACCTCTACCTGTGCCTAAAGCAGAATCATTGGATTTAAGTCAAGGCCGACTCCAATCCTTAAATTAAGGAACAGCTACCTAGTACATTTTGATGTTGTCAAGTCTCAAATGTTTTGTGAGCAATAGTTTCTACGAGTAGGAAAATGTTTTCTCCTAATTTCTTCAGTTCCTGAATCTTCTAAAACTCAATTTCTAAGTGCTCACAGCTTTCAAGCTGTGTGTAATAGTAGTTAAAATGCTTAGACCATAAATTGTGTGTATTGCTTGTTAGATGGTTATATGAGATTATGCCATAATACATCATCACTGTTAAAGAACTCCTTAAATAAGTCTTAACAAACTAGAATACGGTTGCTTCTTATTTGAAGCTCCAAGAGTGGTGTTCATCAACTATAATCAATTTTTTAAAGCTGTTAATCATAGTAAAGCTTCAGGACTAAGAAAGTACTGAGATATGTATAATGAGAAAACCAAAAAGAAAAACCAACCCCTTTCTAGTCTTGTTAGGATTGTAAAAGCTAAGTATCGGTTCTATTTTATTTACAAATTCTTCTTTGCACTGAAATATCACAAACTGCACAGTCAAGCTTGATCTGTTGAATCGAGTTAGCATTATATTGCAAACATCTTGTACCTTCCACACATTCCACCAAATGCACGCTGGTATGGTTCCACCCCGCTGTCTTCCCTCTAATGCTTTTGTTACGACATTGTAATAATTGAGTTGTAGCTTTGGGCATCACCTATCTAAGACCCACAATGTTCAGAAAGATTTGCCATAACTGCGCAGTCATGCTGCAGTGGATAAAGAAATGATTACGTTTTCTGTTCATTTCCACAGAAGTGACATTTCCTGCACAAAATGATGCCTCTTCACTGAAGATTATCCTGTGTTAAACGTGCCTTTTTGGCCACCGACTGTGAAACAAGCCACTTTAAAGAGAGCATGTGTTTTTCAGATTTGAATCCATGGTCACTGGTTGTTCTGTGTGCCAGCATGTGAATAACGCGTGTAGCATGAATTGACTGTAAAAATGCTTTTGTTACCATCTTTAGTTTAACATAGTTCTATATTAGTCGTTCAGAGAGCATCAAATTTTATAGCAAATAGCCATCTTCATTCTTGTCTCTTAGTTGAATGCACTCTGTTACATGGTCAAATAGTTGAGTTCTTACAAAATGGACTCATTTTGCATTTATTCTGTCATTCACAGGCTTTGGGTGCATTTTTCTTTCTTGTGTTTCGTCTCGTGTTATGGAATGTACCTACTTTACAAGGTAATGTCTAGCTTGTACTCTTGAAGTCATGCTTTACACTGATTTTGACCACTATGGCTGCTTAATATCGTTGATAAGTTGTGATATTTGAAAAAGTTTGTTGTCTCTAATGGGAGTTTGCTTTGCCTTTCAAAGATATTGGGTGTAAAGATAAAGATAGTCGATCCTCTTTGGTGCAGCCGAGAGTGTTATGTAAAAAGGACATCGCAGATGTAATGGTTTCATAACCTCTTTTTGTTGTTCAAATCCTCTTTTGCAGTAATATGCTGACATCTAATCAGTGTTCTTAGGGGTAATTTTAGAGACCTCCCCTCAGGTTTGGCTATATAACACTAACCTCCCTTGTGGTTTACAATATTATGCTTACCTCCTTTATTTTGAAACTTTTGTAGCAATTCTTTGAACCCAATAATTATTAATATAAAAATTTATGATCGGACTAAATTTCCCTTCCTAATATACTTTTTGTTTGATCAATTCTGTAAGCACACTTTAAAAGTTCATTTGACCGTGTTCCTCATCACCCCCAACAATCCCACCACTTCACTCAGAAATCTCTCTCCATCACTTTGCTCAACTCAAATCACATTTTCAACTTTACCACTAGTTGATCTACTCCCTGTGAAAACATCCTCAAACAAATCCAATTGAACTTGTCTATATCGCAATCTCTGTTATGAAAGTGGGTAAACGTCCCACATTGGTTGGGGAATGGACTGGTGGTCTCCTTATATGGACTTGGACAATCCTCCCCTCATAAGATAGCTTTTGGGGTTGAGTTAGGCTTGGGTGTCATATCTTTACATGGTATCGTAGCCAGGTCCATCCTTGTTTGGACTCCCGGTCCACGTTCAAGTTGGGCCTGGGCGTGAAGGGGGTGTTAGAGTGGGTAAGAGTCCCACATTGGTTGGGGAATGGACTCCAGAAGGGCCTAGGCGTGAAGGGGGTATTAGAGTGGGTAAAATTCCCACATTGGTTGGGGAATAGACTGGTGATCTCCTTGTATGGACTTGGGAAATCCTCCCCTCATGAGCTAACTTTTGGGGTTGAGTTAGGCCCATGTGCCATATCACATATCTTTACATGGTATCAGAGTCAGGTCCATTCCCGTTTGGGCTCCCGGTCCACGCTTCAATTGGCCTGGGCGTGAAGAGGGGTGTTAGAGTGGGTAAAGCCCCACACTGGTTGGGGAATGGACTGGTGGTCTCCTTATATGGACTTGGGGCAATCCTTTTCTCATGAACTAGCTTTTGGGATTGAGTTAGACTCAGGTATCATATCTTTAACATTATTTACAAAAACTGAGTCAGATCTATGTACCATTTTAAACCAAAAAGTTCATGATTACAAGGCATATAAAAAGTTTGTTGTTATGTGGAGCAGCAAATTGGAAAGATATACCAAGAAATCAGATTTCGATGCATAAAATCAACCCCAAGTGCAAGTAACTAAATTTATGTGATAAAGAAACAATTCATTTAAAGAACTTTTAAAATGTGCTTACAGAATAAATAATTAAACAAGAAGTCTATTAGGAAGGGCAATTTAGTTCGATCATAAAATTTTATATTAACAATAATTACCTTAAAAGAGTTATTACAAAAATTTGAGAATCAGGGAGGTAGGCCTAATATCTAAAAGAGTTGTTACAAAAACCTCAAAATTAGGGAGGTAGGCCTAATATCGTGAACCGCAAGGGAGGTTAGTGTTATGGAGCTAAATCTGAGGGGAGGTCTGAAATTATTCCTATTTTTTTTATTACTTTTTCAGATATATAGAAACACTTCTAGTTGGCAATCTATCCAACTTGGAATTGTTTATATTTGTGATTCGGTGAAATCTTTCTTTATGGAAAAATAGTTATTGGGTCAACTTCATTTTTTCTTGGGAATTTTGCATGGATATAATCCATAAAGTTGTATGACATTAAAATTTTCTGTACCGTGGCCTCTTCAGGAGTACAATGACATTTTTGTCAAAAGGATTCAGCAGATATGTAACAGAAGGTGCGAACCTGAACAATTCACCATTCTGGTTCGAGAAATTCCATTTTGCAATGAGCACAAAATCCGTGGGTGCAACGTAGACCACTTTTTTTCCAAACATCATCCCTATTCATATCAGTCATTTGAAATCTTATATGATGGGAAGCATCTGGACAAGCTACTAGTAAGAACAAATTATACTTTGGTGCATTCAAGTCATTTACCTTATTAATGAAAGCAGACTAAGTTCCTTAAATTTGGATTTCCATTAGATAGTTGTGTATTGGTTCCTTATAAATAAGTTGCAGGCAGAAGTATTGCCTTTATTTCTTACTAGTTGTAGTTTCTTTTATGATTTGTCTAGATAATATCCGCTATTCTAAAAATGGAGAAGTTTATTATTCTTTTCCAGCTTTATTGGTCCTGCATGACTGAATAGTCAAATGCTCTTCCCTTTCCACTCTTCAAACAGTTGACACTTCATAGTATTGCAAGAATACAAAGTTGAGCCGCAGGCTCCGTGTTTGATGTCCTTTCCAGCCAATATGAATTAGTACACGTTATTTGTGTCACAGTTATCCTATCAAGTCAAGTCACAACATTTAATTTGAAAGGTTGGCATTAATTTAGTTGTACTGTATGACTGATAAATAATAAAATGTCACTAAGAATTTAAGCTAACTCTTGTAAAGGAATATCACTCATAGTATCATTGATATCCAAGTATAATCATATAACCAGTGTGCTTCAGTGATTAGCAAAGATAAATGTACTCAATGGATTCTATGGTAGTCCTTGAAGACAAGGGGCAAGGATAGAGAATGAAAGTAGGTGTCTGCTTTCATGCGATAGATGCGAAAATCATATGTACCTCTAAGAATTTCTTCCCCCGTGGTTCAATCTTTATACTTTTTACCCTCATCATGATACTGACAGATGGTATGGATCCTAGTGCCAGGCAAAGTCTCTCACCAAAAAGATTGAGGACCTGAGGCATCTTTCTGCTCTTAAGAAACATAGTAGATACGATGCTAAAATAGAGCAGCTGGAGGACATGCTTCAAACCCTTGGTTGTGAAATAAGACGTGTACAATGCAGAATGACGATTGAGCAGAAGGTTAGTATTCACTGCAAAAGTCTGATGGTAATGACAGTACTGGAGTTTAGAATGTTTTGCTAGCTTATTTTATTTTTCGCCTTTCAAATATACTTTCTGTGGTTCCCGGAAGCTCTTTTATTCAGTCTGGTGGTTCCTACCCTCATAATATGCTGTCAAAGAAGTCCAGCCTAGCATAGTGATCTCTTAGCCCTTGTCGTTAGTTTATTAACTGGGGTAATATGTCAAGTCTGTGAGATATATCTAAAAGAAAACTGTGTTAAATTATGTCATCCGTAGAAGATAAGGAAAATTCTAGGGTGAACTTTGCATGCCTTATCGAGCAGAAAAATGACAACAGAGAAGGGGAGAAGGGAATGGGCCCCTGATAGATAAAGTATGGTCTCTTTCCTGAGCTTGTGCTTCCAGGTTACAGCTAAGAGTATCATAATTGCTGGTAATTCTTGCTATTTTCTTTCATCAGAAATTGATGTCAATGATTGGATCACAGTTTAAAAACATTATCTCGATTTCACTCAAAACCAGCTGAACTGTGTAATTTTCCATAACGGACTTAGCTAATATAAAACACAATATATGATCTAAATAGTGATACTAACTTTTTGGTTAAGGATTAGTTGTTATTTGTTTACATTTAGTCTGATGTATGCCGAGGCATGGCGGAGCCACATGTATTCAAGGGGCGTCAATTGACACTCCTTCATCAGAAAATTACATTGTATAACTAGGTAAAAAAAATCTTATGTATATGTTATATATTGACTCTGCTTGGCTTCTTTGTTGATTTACTACTTTACATTTTGATACCTCTTAATAAAAGTCTTGGCTCCGCCACTGCCCCGAGGAGTCTTTTGTTATTATGATTGAAAGCATAAGTGTGAGAGTTGGAGAACTTCTGGTTTTAGAGAACTCTTATATTGCCGTACAGGACAAATTACTCAATGAAATGGTTTTGAATAGAACGGAATGGATAAAGATGGTTCATGTCCCATCTAACTAGTTTGAGGTTGAGGCATAGTTAGATTGATTAGTTGATATAAAAAAGGATTTGCTTGTTCAGGAAATTATCTCTTATCGCTTGCCACTTGTGAAGACGGGCCTGGAAACATTAGGAATGCGTCAGTTTTTCTGTTGCAATTTTGATCTCATATGAATTAGCCACCATGATTTGCCAACATTTTGAGGTATATGTCCATGTCATTTGGTGTTTTTGCCATCTTAGTAGGAATGAAGAAAATATTATCTATTGACGGCCATTATTGAGATCATGTATGGAGGTTTAAAGAAGTGCATGAGGATTTGCTTGTGATCTTATAACCGGTCATGGAATGATTCCCTAATGTTATTTTGACAGTTGAACAGTTGGTTTAATTTGACCATATTTTTATTGCTTAGGAATTGCCTGTGGCTTTTGTTACATTTAGTTCACGATGGGGCACAGTTCTAGCTGCGCAATCTCAACAGCACACAAATCCACTCCTCTGGATCACTGAAATGGCTCCAGAACCGAGAGATGTGATCTGGCAAAATTTGGCAATTCAATATCGTCATCTGCCACTGTACAGGATAGTGATACTTGTTGCAGCATCACTACTTACCATCTTCTTTGTGTTACCAGTCACAGCTGTTCAGGGAATTGCCAAATATGAACGCCTGAAGAAATGGTTTCCTCCTGCGATGGCTGTGGACTTGATGTACAGACTTCTTCTCTTCATTATTTCAGCCTTCTGATTTCTCGAGCATAAAATGTTTCATGCTGTAATACTTCATACTCTCCAACCACAGTTAGTATTTTGAAGTCTTCCCTTGCCGCGAAAAGAATCGTGGGGAAGAGAATATGAGGGTCAGCGCTGTTAATTTTCTGTGTAAAATTGGCATCAGTTCCCAAAATTGCTTATTTGAGAACTACATAAAAAGTACTATAAATCATAACTTTTGTTATCAAGAATATGTCAAATGTTGTTGTTTGATTCCCTGAACAGTAATAGAACACCATTTTTTAAAAATAGATGATAAAACTCTATACATTTGGGATGGAGGGAGTAGCTTCTTTCACATCAAAGTTCTTCCTTTCATTGACAGAAGATCAGAAGATGCAATGGAGTTCTGGACAAAATTGTCTTTGTTCTTTGGTGGCTCATTCGTTGTTGTTTATCTTCTCCTCTTTCTTTCCAAATTAGATAGATCGTTTTTTCTTTCCGCCTTTTGGTTTTTATTTTCTCTCTTTGTAGGGAGGGAGAGTTGAGGTGGAGTAGGGTAGTTACTGAATCCTCCTAGGTATAGTTGTTTTTTAGTTGAAAACTGTGTAGCAGGTTGCTGATCTTCAATCTTTTTTAAATGTTGCGGCAGACCGGGGTTAAGGTCTATCGTCACAGGATATCTTCCTAGTGCCATTCTTAATGGTTTCATATACATTGTTCCATTTGCCATGATTGGACTGGCAAGATTAGCTGGTTATATCTCGCGGAGTAAGAAGGATTTAAATGCATGCAGCATGGTGTTCTACTTCCTGGTAGGGAATGTATTCTTCTTAAGCTTGTTGTCAGGATCTTTACTAGATCAAATCGGCGAATCTTTCTCTCATCCCAAGGATATTCCCAACCGTCTTGCTAGTGCCGTCTCTGCTCAGGTGCATAACATGTTGGCTCTTCTCTTTTCATTTAATGATCTATTTTATCATGTGTCAGAATATTGAATATCTGATTGGGAAAGAGGAATGGGAACACGTTTTCAGTTGGTGCTTTGATTTTTACCTGACTATGGCCTAATAAAGAACCGATAGGGCCCGGCATAGTCTATATATATATTACTTTACATGTAGATGATTAATCTTTGCATTTACATTTTCCTTTTTGTTCTTTCAGGCAGATTTCTTCGTGACATACATCCTGACTAATGGGCTGGCAGGATTCTCTTTGGAGATACTTCAACCAGGATTACTTCTTTGGGATACTCTAAAATCTTACACATGGGACCGTGGAAAGAAGAAACGCCCTTATGTTTATCCACTACCTTATTATAGAATTGTCCCTTTTGTTGCTCTCTGCATGCTGATTGGGATTGTTTACGCAGTGGTCTCACCTTTGCTTCTTCCATTTCTAGTAGGCTATTTCCTGCTTGGATATGCGGTGTTCATCAACCAGGTGAAGTTTCTCTACATGTAATATTTGTGCGTTAAGAACAATCTGTTTATAAGCCTGACCCACATGGCTTTGTCCGTATGTGTAATTGTAGTTTGCACTGTCTTTGCTTTGAGGTATCTCCTTTACTGGTCAAAAACTTGGGTTAAACTGTGAACAACTTATGTAACATTTTCCTGTGTCCAATGTTGTCTTTGATAATATGTTGCGTTACACCTGTTGGTGAATTTAGGCATGATGCAAACCTACAATCATATGTAAATAACGTTTTAGATTAATGAAATTTTAAGTACTCATGTGTACTTTTTGTGTTTTTATTGGACTTCCTTCTCAAAACTATTACAAGCCCTAGAAATTCACTGTCTGGGTTTTTCATTTCGCGAAATGGTGGTAGTTCTTATTGTCAGTAACTAGTTTTCTTCTGTTAAGGGGATTGGTACAAGTTTAGTTTTCCTAATTAGTTGTTGTAACATTCATCTTTTTTACACCGCTCAAACTACATTGTTATCACCAGGGTTAAGTATACTGTTGATATGAAGTATATATTTTATGGACTTTATTTGGTGCTTCAGTATTGCAGGTTAGCTCAAATTTTAGAAAAATATGGAGGATAAAGTATAATGTAATGTTATTTGTGATGCAGATTGAGGATGTGTATATAACTACATACGAGACATGTGGTCTGTATTGGCCATACATTCATCACTACATTATAGTTGCGATCATACTTATGCAAGTTACAATGATCGGTCTTTTTGGATTGAAGGCCAAGCCTTCAGCTTCATTCTCCGTTATCCCTCTCATGGTCATCACTATTCTCTTTAACGAATATTGCAAGATTCGATTTCTTCCTACTTTCAACCAAGTTTCAGTTCAGGTAATTACTCTTTTCATTGATACCTTCCAGAAATTCCTTTCCCCTCCCCCTCTCGAAGGAGAACTCCAGGGAAGCCGATGAAAGTCACATAAAGAACTCCACTGCAATGTAAATTTGGTTGTATTTGTGGGTCAGCATTGAGCTATACGTTCTAGCATCCTATTCCATCTATTTCTCGTTGGAGCTTGTGGGGAAGTTGTGTTCATTAAGAATGTGAATCATGACCGGAAAAATGATTTAGACCTTGTGGAAGATTCTGTTCATTAAGGATGCGGATCAGAATAGGAAAAATGATTTTTCTAGCTCTGCTCTCACATCCGGAAAAATGGGTTTTCTGACTGATCACAACCGCTTCTTCTTTGACTAGAAAAAAGTTACCAAACAATGTATTTGTGTGTTGCCCCCCCCTCAAAAATGAGCAACGTATGTTGGGCTGCTTTGGGAGGACTGCATGTTCCCTCCTCTGCAATTATTATTTTGTAAAGCGAAAAATTGCATAACAAGGAAAAATCATTTGTGACGTCTACACTAGTTGTCTCTATAAATGTTGTCTTATTTTTAAAAAATGCACTAATGTTCATCTAAGGCTAAGTTGTATCACTTATTGCAAGATTTGATGTTGGATGTCATTCTGGCGAATGTTGACCAAGAGTCGCTAGGATTAAGATCAGCTCGATGTTGTTGGTCCTCACGACAGCTCTTGCTTTGTTTCATGGAAAAATGCTCTTGTGAGTTTATTTGGTTTTTCAGCTGATGTTATGGTATTTGTCATCAGGATGCCAAAAACAATGATGATCTTGACAAGAAGGATAGATTGGAGGAGGAGAATGTCCGGAAGGCTCTTGATGCTTATTCTCCTCCATGTTTGCGGCCCTTGGACCTCGGATTGGAAGGAACAAGCTCAACGAAGCCATTTCTAGCTCCAACATAGAACATGTTGTCTTTTCTCTTTTCCTCCCAGGTTTGCTTGTACCAGATGTCTTGACATTTTTGTTAGGAGTGTTTGTGTCAACATCTACATTGTCAAATTACACGACGAGAAAGTAGACATAAATTACACTACAAGGCTCATCCTTGTTAAAGCGGCCATTTTAGAATTTTCTGTTTGATATTTTTAATCAGATGGACAAAGTTGCTATTAGAATTCGTTTTTCTTTCTTTTATCGTCTTATCAATACGTATCAAAGTAGGTGTTCCTTCACCCATCATTTTTTAGTTCAATAGCTTTACTTCAATCCAAGTTTATATGTCAGCTTTTTAAATTTGTCAGGATATTTTATTTAGACACTCGAATTAAGTCATGTTTCAATTTGACACTCAAAATCTAATAAAGTGTTCTAGTTTTGGTTCAAATTTTGTAAAAATATTTATGTGCATTCTCAAGAGTTACACAAGTTAATCGTATAAAATATGTCATTTCTTTTAATTATATGTATTGCACTCAAATAGAAAGCATGTGAGATTTTATGGTTTATATGTGTACAATTAAAGAGATTACATATTTTAGTGGTCAGCTTAGTTACCTAACAGGTCTTTAATTAGGATTTAAGGAGTTCAATCGAAGAAGAAAAACTTAATTCGAGTGTCTGAATAGAATATTTCAACAAGTTTAAAGATTGATTATGTATTAAGCCTTTTCAAACAGCTTCATCATATACCGGTGAACAAATTCATCATAACGCCAATATTCTTCAGCTTGCATCCTTTAACAAATCTCGTATGTCATAATTTTGAATTTTAAAAATTAAAATTAAAATGGAAGTCTAACTGGAATTTTAGAACGACAAAGATTTTAACAAGTTTCATTAGGTGAAGTGATGCAATGAAAAAAAAATTAAAACGAAAAATTGGAAGAGACCACAAAAAGATGTATTCCTACTTAATTCAGTATCATATATATGTATTTACATAGAGTTAAACTATTCAATACCAGTAACTAATCATGGTTGGTTAATTGGTGTAAACGTCTAACAAAGACATGTTACACATTTAATTTATTTTTGTGTGAACATTCTGATCATAACAACTTATCAAGTGTTTATGTCAAATCAATACAATTTACGATCTGATCTTAAGTGATTTAATGAAGTAATAATATATGTTAATTAATGATGGTTACGTTTTAAAAAGTGTATCCAAACATTATAACATTATTATTAATCTCATAATCATTTTATGCGACTTGCTCTTTTTGCCTAGTTAGGTTTCTCTACATTCATTTGAACCATTCTTCATCTATCATATCACTGTCTTTGAAGACCAAGGCTATATCTGAATTATACGCAACTTGCAGGCAAAATTTTGCAAACACTATTAGTTTTTTTGTTTTTTGCTTATCTGGAAATTAAATTGGACGAATGAACATGGGTAAATAAAAAATAGTATATTGCATCACCTTAATTAATAATACAAAGCTTATCTGGACAATCAATACAGAACACTCAAGAGGGTACAAACAATAGGATACATCAATACGAATCAAAAAAGATTGAGACAACGAAAGAGCAAAACATCTAACGGTAATGACCATATGGGCAAGGCAGGTAAAATGTTGGAAGCCGCGAGATCAGTTGGATGGAGGAGGTGAAAGTGTAGGAATGTTTGGAAATGATGGCATGTTGGGCAGAGTCATCTTAGGAACAGAGGGCAATGTAGGCAACGAAGGCAATGGAGAAGCTGTTGGAAGCGTTGGCAACGATGCAACACTTGGCAATGGTGGCAATGTGGCTGCTGTTGGAATGTTTGGAATAGCAGGGAATTGTGGCACTGTTGGCTGAGGCAATGAGGGGATTGTAGGCAAGTTGGGAAGTTGAAGTAGGCTACGAGCAGCATGACTTGTGGTGATGC
Source organism: Solanum acaule (assembly GCA_036250505.1). Lineage (NCBI taxonomy): Eukaryota > Viridiplantae > Streptophyta > Magnoliopsida > Solanales > Solanaceae > Solanum > Solanum acaule. The sequence goes on along the minus strand of JAJOOR010001510.1, from coordinate 56,082 downwards.
TTGATATGGACAACAATGCTATCATCAATAAGAGGATTGAGCCATTGTTGAAAGTAGCCATTGTGTCAATTTGACAAATATTACTTTGCTTCAAGGAAATGAAGAAATGGAAGTTGTGTTTTAATTTGAGTGGAGATTGTTCATTTAGTAAAAGGGTTATATATAAAGTGGTTGAAATATATTAGATGTTTAATTGTTGGTTCAACTTCCTAGATGTAGTTACCTATTTTTTTTTTTATGATCATGGTGTCCGAACCAACTTTCACGCATCTCAACTAATTCCACGAGATTCATATCACCCTACCAACAACAAATACCAAGTAACTCAGTCCATTAATGCTAGAACAAATGGAAAGAATCTCCTAATATTTGTCTCCACTGGAATTGATGTAATTATCTTTAGACATAATTGATGTCACCAATGGAGAATGGTATTAGTTTTTTTTTTAAAAAGAAAGAAATGATTTAATCAATTTGAATGAATTGTCCACCAAATATGGTTGATCCAAACTCCATCTGTGCATAACTACTTTCAGAAAACATCTCTATTAATAAGATCAAATAAATGTTCCTAAAAACAACATTTGGGAAGGTTAACTAACAACAGTATTTAGAATTAGAAGTCTAAGCTTTCTCACCCAACATCTCACCAAATCCTAGTACCCCTCAAGAACTTTACCTATATATATATATCCTTTATTGATGACAATCTCATCAAGTCAAATCAAAACACACTTAACTTCCTTCTAATCAAAACAATCTAGCAAATTATCTAACAATGGCCGCTTCCAGCAACTGCTCAATCCTCTTGCTGATGATAGCATTATTGGCCATATCAAGCATCACCACAAGTAATGCTGCTCGTAGCCTACTGCAACTACCTAACTTGCCTACAATCCCTTCATTGCCTCAACCGACGGTGCCACAATTGCCCACTATTCCAAACTTGCCAACAGCAGCCAATGTGCCACCATTGCCAACACTTCCAACAGCTAATACACCTTTACCTTCTTTCCCTACATTGCCCTCTGTGCCTAAGATGACTCTACCACCAATGCCTGCCAACATGCCATCCCTTCCAAACATTCCAACAATTCCAAATATTATTCCTACAAATTCACCTCCTCCATCCAACTAAATACTAATCTCGCAGCTTCCAACTGCATGATATTTACCTATGTACCTATAGGTCACTACCACACTTTATTTTATTTTTGCTTTTCCTTGGCATCTTAATATTTATGTGATTCTTAACAATGTATTGCATCACGTTATATTCTCCATAATACATTGATTGTCATTTGTGTTGATACAATGCAATGCCTATTACTGATTCATGTGTATTTGTCCAATATAGTTTACACATGAGATATAATCAACCGTGTATTTATGCATATTTTATACAAACTGAGCCATAAATATGCACATGGGAAAACTAATTTATTTGAAAACCCTAATTCGAAAATAAACATATTTAGGACGCTTATTCAAGAACTAGCCGAAACACAACATTCTTACAAGGTTTAATTGCCCAAAAGTCAACTTAAATTTACAAAACTCAAGTAAAATAATGAGTTCATATTTCCGAAAATCAAATATACATACCTAAAGTTCTTAAGTTCAAATGAAGTTGAGGAATTTAACACACCGATAGTCTTAAGTTGGCAAATGTGTGTGCCGATCAAACAATCGAGTCTATTTTTTAGGCATGGCAATATTCCACCCCAAAGGTATGAAAGTTGGAGACAAGCCAAGCCTAACAATGAACCCAAATGTCTGAAGTAGGCATATTGTTTGTGCAGTTTGAACTTCATACATTCAACAAAGTTAACCTTCCAAGCCCAAAGGTCTGAAATTGGACAAGCCAAACTTAACTTCAAACTCAATGTCTGAAGTTAGGATACTGTGTATGCAATTGGAACTTAACTTAATTGACAATCTTCTAGCCCAATTAGGGTTGTCAATTAAGTTTGGAAACTAGAAAACCCGAACTTCGGAACTGAAATTGGCTGATTTCTAGTTTAAGCCAACATAAAATTAGGGTTGGTCTCTTACATTTTCAGTGGTCACCCACCAACCATCACTAGAACAATGATAACAATGAAGCAATTGTAAATTGAGCACAATATCAGCAAGTAAGTAAATCTTGCAAACAAGAGAGCAAATTGGGAATTTGAAACTAACAATATCATAGCACTGTAAAAGTTTCAGTAAGAAAAAACAGACATGGCAAAAATTAACTAGAAACCTCCCAAAACCAAATATGGTCTTTAAACAAAACACCGCAAGGACACTAACCAAAACATTAATTCAATTACCGTAAATGGTAATCCAGAGTATTGAAGATTGAAATCAACGGTAAGATTTCTGGAACCTAGAACGAGCACCACGACCACCAAACTTCTTCGGCTCACAACGCCTAGGATCAGCAACAAGGAGAGTCCTATCATAGCGAATGAGAATGTCCTTAATCTCCTTCTTCTGCTGCTCATCCACAAACTTCTGGTAAAACGCAACAAGTGCCTTTGCAATCGATTGACGGATAGCGTAGATCTGAGAAGTGCGACCACCTCCCTTCACACGGATACGCATATCGACTCCAGCGAAACGGTGACGGCCTAAGAGAAGGATTGGCTCAAAGGCCTTGTACCGGAGGATCTCCGGCTGGACAAGCTCGATTGGGACACCGTTAATCTTGATCAAACCACGTCCACGCTTGCAGTGAGTCACCGCCACTGCCGTCTTCTTCCTCCCGAAGCATTGGACAGATTCCACCGTAGCTGCGGCTGCTTCTTGCTTCTGCATTTTTGCTGATTCTCAGAGCGAAAATGGGAGAGTTCCTAGAGTTTTAGAGAGAGAAATTTTGTGTAGAAGATGAAATTTGAGGAAAATCTTTGGGTGTTTGTAAAATATGAAGTAATTGGGTGTATTTTGATTTAAAATGCCTTATATAGTTGTACAAAAATAATACAAAATGACCTCACTTAGATAGGGATTAAATAGGAAATTCCCAAAATACCTCCTCATTTAAGTCACCTGCCCATGGACGACGAGGGGCACCACGAGCCGTGGTCATGACCAAGAGACGTGGTCCCATCTGTGGTCTTGAGGCAGTGGCTTGGCACATTGTGCCATTTTCCCACAAGCCCAAGGCAATCCCATGAGGGGCTCCACAAGTCGTGGAACTAGCAACGAGTCGTGGTCCCTCTTGTGGACATTGAGGTAGTGGCTAGGCCACTTGCTTGCCACCCTCACACACCCCTAACTCTTCTCTACGAGCCTTACCGTGAGCCGTGGTCTTTACCACGAGCCGTGAAGTGGCTCGTGAAGGAGAGTGTGTTTTTGGGAACTTTTGGAGAGCTCACTGCCTAGGCTACCACAAACCACACCATGATCCGTTGTCCCCTCCACGAGCCATGGTCGTGGTCACTAGGGCAGTGTCTAGGGGAGAGTGGACTGATTTGGTCCTCTCCCTTGGCCCTTGCCCACTTCCTTGACTCTTACCCTTTCGTTTTAGTTCTAGTTTAGTCTACAAATTTCTAGAATGTTACAATATCTCCCCCTTGGGAATATTTGTCCTCGAATGAAGATCTAGACACCTTACGGAATTTAAGACTCAAGACTAGCATCCCATCATGCATGAAACATCAAAATAATGCACAATACATAGGAGGAAACATCATCTCCTTCTCAAAACATAGTCAATGCAATACAAGGGAGTAGGAACTACATCTATCAACCTAATATGCATGAAACTCCATATATCTCATATTCATAGGAGGAACTACCTTTTCCAACTAAAATTATGCTCAAAACAACATCATGGAGCCAATATGCAATTACTCTCAAAAGCATACTGAAGCATGTTCATCAACACATCTCATGAAGTCAAATTGGCAACTCATACTAAATGCACAACAACATGAGGAACATAAATCATGAAAACTCATTTTCTCACTAAACATGAATTTCATCAAGAACATGCATAATTTAAGGAAATCATGGAAAGGCTCATATAACACACATGACTTCCAAAACACTAAAATCAAGAGGGACTATTTACCTCAAGCTTGATTAGGAGTAGAAGGAAAGAGATGAGGATATCGAGACTTCATATCACCTTCGGCCTCCCATGTAGCACCCTCAACTAAATGATTTCTCCATAAAACCTTCACGGAAACTACCTCCTTGTTTCTCAATCTCTTGACTTGCCGATCTAAGATTTCTACCGGAACCTTATCATAGGAAAGGCTTTCATCAACCACCAACCCTTCTAGGGAAATAATGGATATCGGATCCCCAATACACTTTTTAAGTACGGAAACATGAATTTTTGGATGAACCGGGGCCGAAGCATTTGGCATATCCAACTCATAGGCAACCTTCCCAATACGCTTCAAATTTTGATATGGGCCTAGATACCGAGGACTAAGTTTCCCTTTCTTGCCAAACCTCATCACACCCTTCATGGGTAAGATTTTCAAATAGACCCAATCATTAACTTCAAATTCTAGATCGTTTCTTCTCACATCCGCATAAGTTTTTGTCTACTTTGAGCCTTCTTCAACCTCTCTCTAATGATCTGAACTTTCTCAATAGCTTTATAAACTGATTCGGTACCAATAAGGGAAATTTCACCTACCTCAAACCAACCAACCGAAGACCTACATCTCCTACCATAAAAGGCTTCAAAAGGAGCCATATCGATACTTGAGTGGTGACTATTACTGTAGGAAAACTCTATTAATGGCAAGTGGTAATCCCAATTACCTTTGAAATCTATAAGGCACTCCCTCAACATGTATTCTAAAGTTTGAATGGTGCGTTCGGCATGACCATTCGTTTGTGGATGAAAAGTCATGCTAAGCTTGACCTCAGTACGAAGCCCTATTTGTAATGACTTCCAAAAGTGCGAAGTAAATTGAGTACCCCGATCTGAAATGATGGATAAAGGAACTCCATGTAACTTCACTATCTACCTTATGTACAAATTGGTGTGGTCTTTCACCGAATGGGAAACCTTGACATGAATAAGGTGGGCTGATTTTGTCATCCTATCTATAATGACCCAAATTGAATCATGTTACCCTATAGTACGAGGCAAGCCCACAATAAAATCCATATTCATCTCTTCCCACTTCCAAGTGGGAATTGATATATCTTGCAAAAAGCCTCTCGGTCTTTGGTGCTCAACCTTAACTTCTTGACAATTAGGACATTTGGCTATAAATTCCGCAATATCCTTTTTCATACCATTCCACCAATAGACTTCCCATAGATCACAGTACATCTTGGTGGCTTCAGGATGAATAGAGTACCGAGAAATATTAGCATCTTCTAAAATTTTCTCTCCCAAACCATCAACATCTGAAACACATAATCGACCTTGGTACCTAAGTACGCCATCTACCCCTTGGGAGAAATCCTCAATGGACTTCTTGAGTACCGATTCTTTCAACTCAACTATTAAAGGATCAAGATATTGTTTAGACTTCACATCCACCACAAAGGACGATTCAGAGCCATTATGAACCATGAAACCACCCTTGGTGGAATCCACTAGTTGGACACCTAGCTGGGCCAATCTATGCACATCACGGACTAACTCTTTCTTTTCATCTTTTATATGAGCCACACTACCCATGGATAATTTACTTAGTGCATCCGCTACAACATTAGCTTTGTTGGGGTGGTAAAGGACACTCATGCCGGAGTCCTTCAAAAGTTCTAACCACCTTCTTTGTCAGAGATTCAAATATTTTTGACTAAACACATATTGAAGACTCTTGTGATCGGTGAAAACATCCACATGGACCCCATACAAGTAGTGTCTCCATATTTTCAAAGCAAACATAACCGCCGGTAATTCAAGATCATAGGTGAGATAATTCTTCTCATGCACCTTAAGTTTCCTTGAAGCATAGGCAATCACCTTACCATGTTCCATGAGCACACATCCCAACCCCACTCTAGAGGCATCACAATATACCACAAACCCAATGGTACCCTCCAGTAAGGTCAAGACCACAGCGGAAGTAAGTCTGTCTTTCAACTCTTGGAAGCTTTTCTCACAAGCCTCCGACCACTCAAACTTCCCTCACTTGACACAATATGACCGAGGAAAGCTACAGACCTTAACCAAAATTCACACTTGCTAAATTTTGCAAAAAGTTGTTGGTCCTTAAGAACTTATAGTACAATTTTCAAATGATCCACATGTTCATTCTCACTCCTTGAGTAGATCAAGATATCGTCAATAAACATGATCACAAACATATCAAGGTATTGTCGAAACAAACTATTCATTAGGTCTATGAATGCCGCCGGGGCATTTGTCAATCCAAATAACATAACCACAAATTCATAGTGTCCATACCGGGTCCTAAAGGCCGTCTTGGGAATATCAACCCCTCTCACCTTTAGTTGGTAATAACCCGAATGAAGATCAATTTTCAATAAGTAACTATCCCATTGGAGTTGATCAAACAAGTCATTGATTCTCAGAAGGGGATATTTATTCTTAATGCTCACTTTGTTTAATTGAAGATAATCAATACACATTCTAAGAGACCCATCCTTCTTTCTAAGAAACAATACCGGAGCACCCCATGGAGAGATACTCGGGGGAATAAAACCCTTATTTAGCAAATCCCTTAATTGCTCTTTCAACTAGGCCGAAGCCATTCTATAAGGAGGAATGGAGATAGGTTCCGTATCCAGTAAAAGATCAATGCCAAAATCTATTTCCCGCTCGGGAGAAATAATGGGCAAATAATCGGGGAAAACTTCAGAAAACTCATTCACTACCATAACCGACTCTAGAGAAGGGGTTCCAGACTCAACATTCATGACCCTAACAAGATGGTAAATACACCCTTTAGAGATTATTTTCCTAGCTTTGAGACAAGAAACAAATTTACCTCTAGGGATAGAATTTCCCCCCTTCCACTCTAAAATAGGCTCATTTGGAAATTGGAATTTAACCACCTGAGTCCTACAACCTCAGAGACATAGCATGCATGCAACCCATCCATACCCAAGATCACATAAAAGTCTAACATGTCTAACTCTACTAAATCCACCAAGGTAACTTTATGGGTCAAAGAAATGGGACAACTTCTATAGACTCTTTTAGCCACCACCGAGTCACCAACCAGGGTAGAAACCGAAAAAGGTTCTACTAACACTTCGGGGAATATTTCAAACTTCATGGCCACAAAAGGTGTACCAAAATAAAAAGTGCTATCGGGGTCTAAAAAGGCATATAAATAAATTGAGAAGACTTTTAACATACCGGTCATCACATCCGAGCATCTCTCTTGGTCACCTCGGGATTGAAAAGCATAAAAGCGGTTTTGCTTTTGAGCATTGGAGTTGGAACCGCTTGGAGGAGCTTGTTTATCTTCCTTTCCCTTAACCTTGAGCATATGACAATCTCTCATCTTGTGGCCACTCTTCCCACAACCATAGCACCCATCCGAGTCAACTAAGAACTTGCCATCATGTTTTCTACCACATTTTGCACAATTGGGCCTAACAACATAAGAACCACAACTATTACCTCCTTGAGGTTTAGGGTTGGAGAACCTTTGTTTGAACCTTGTTCGACCTTGTCCATCGGACCTAGCATTGAAGAAATTCCCATCACCGGTTCTAGTCCTTTTACCTCCCTATTCTTGTCATGGAGTTTCTCTTCCTCCATTTGTTTAGCATACAACATGAGACGTGAGATATCCATATTATCATGAAGCATTGCCGAACGACATTCTTTTCTCATCAATCTAGACACACCCGTCAAATACCTTCTTATCATATCCATTGAGTCCACCACCAAAGCCGAAGCATACTTGGACAATTAGGTAAACTTTAGAGAATATTCTTGAACACTCATACCTCCTTGGCAAAGGTTAACAAATTCTCTACCTTAGCTTCCCTCAACTCTCTGGGAAAGAACATATCAAGGAATGCCGACTTGAACACCTCCCAATCTATTGGGCCCGATCCTACCAGCCTGTTGTTCTTCCATTGAGGATACCATACTTGAGCCACACTCATCAAATGGTAAGCGGCTAACTCCATTTTTTCTAACGAAGTCACCCCCATGGCATCAGTTGTCTTATAAGCCTCTTCCAAAAACTCTGGAGGATCCTCTCCCACTTTGGAACCAAGAAACACGGGAGGTTTAATTCTAGCAAGTGATAAACCAGAGATTAGTTAACTTGTGGAGCATGATTACCTTGAGGAACTCCTTGATTCACATTCTTCTCCTTCGCCCTTCTAGCATTAGCTCTTCGTGTATTCATTTCCTGAAGACACAAGAGAAGGGTTAAAAGAGGGACTTTATAACCCTTGGTTGGGTTATATCACTACACGCGATCGTTTGGCACTTGAACCGAAATAGTGTATGTTGATTACATCGAATATCAGTACCCCCTAGACGTAACATGGCACATAGGACCCCGAAAGACACCATGTAAGCCACTTAGCATATCATAACATAACTAAAGAACAATAAAGAGTAAAAAAACACATTTCGTGTCTTAAAATTTCTCATAAAAGCAAGCGGAAGTCTAGACTTGTCTCAATTAGCAATCTAATATCAAATAGGGTCACAACCCTTACAACATAGTTCTCAAATGGAAGTACAAGAAATGAAACTAGAAAGTCATCATCCATCCTCGAACCATGAGGACTCACCAATAAGCAAGGAGAATAGCCGATCCAAGCTTTGACCAAGAAGGAGATCACCTTAAGAACTGGCCATACACTTATAAAAAATGTAGAAGAAATATGGGTTAGTACAAAAATGCACTAAGTATGATAGTCATGGAAGAAATCATTGAAAACATGCAAAAACGGACATTTTAGTTGAAAACCATGCACTTACCAAGTTTAAGATTCATATGAAGATTAGTGTAAAACCAAGCGACATAGCATATTGAACATGTAGACTTTCATATCATAATGGAAACATACCATAAATACCCTCAAAGCATCTTTGTGCAATGCATGAGTAAGATCCCACAATCCTACCCACACTAAGGAAAGCTTCTTGAGTAACTATAGTTCATGATTCATATTCTTGTTCATACTATCATAGTAGGATTAGCCTTAACCGACATAGAACATGTGAGCTAAATATAGAATTCGGTGTCTAACCCACACCAAAAATAGGTTGTCCTATTTGCCTAAGTTAGAACTATACTCTTAGCTTAGTTGAATCCACTAGCTAAAGACCTATGTGGGCACATTGTTTATGGATAAGGAGATTGTTTCTAGAATCCCAGACTCAACTAAGTTATAAAGTTTCCATCTCATGAGATAACTACTTTGGGAACCTGGACTCAACTGGTGTATAAGGAACCCATTTGGAAAGTTGAACTCAACTAGTGTAAAAGATTTCATTGGGAAGGCGGACTCAACTATCTATAAGCTTCCATTTCATATTCATATCCACTCGGTGCTAAGCATTATTCCCACAGATTAAATATTAAGTCTTGACTTAAGTATATATTCATGGAAGGGTGCCTTGACACTCAATCCAACTTAATTGATACTATAGCTCATACATTCGAGAGGTGAGAGTAGTCTTCAAACCTTAGAATCACTACATGTGACAAACATTTCACATATTATCATATTCAACCAAAAGTGTGTAGATGAACATAATCATCCAACCAACGCAACAATTAGGTCATCACAATATTCACTTTACTCTCAAAGTGATCTAAATGGATATACATTAACCTCATAAACATACATAGTTCTCATGCTTTCCCCTTCAAGGACCATAGATCACATTCAACCAACATATCTAGAATTACTACATTAGACATGAATGATAACATGATTCAATTATTATCATTACTATAAGTATAGTTTCATAATACCCCTCTTTGTACAATTCACCCACACTTTTAGATCCAATTTGGGAAAATAGAGAAATTCATGGGCTCTTGGGGGAATTCATCATTAATCAACAATAAATCATCAATTCAATCATAATCCATCATAAATCACCCATTAAAAACGTTTTTGTAAAGAACCCACAAGATTGAAGACAAACGCTAACTTTGGGGAAATCACTAGTTTTAAAATTGAATTTGGAGGGACTCCTTCGATAAAGATTATCCAAGGATGAAAGACTAACATACCTTAGTAATTATTCTTCAAAGAAATTGAGTGAAATAGCCTTGAGTTTTAGAGAGAGAAATTTTGTGTAGAAGATGAACATTGTGGAAAATCTTTGGGTGTTTGGAAAATATGAAGTAATTGGGTGTATTTTGACTTAAAATGCCTTATATAGTTGGACAAAAATAATATAAAACGACCTCACTTTGATAGGGCTTAAAATGGAAATTCCCAATATACCCCCTTATTTAAGTCACCTACACAGGGACTATGAGGGACTCCACGAGCCGTGGTCCCATCCGTGGTCTTGAGGCAGTGGCTTGGCACATTGTACCTTTTTTCCCACAAGCCCAAGGCAATCCCACGAGGGGCTCCACGAGCCGTGGAACTAGCCACGAGAGGTGGTCCCTCTCATGGACCTTGAGGCAGTGGCTAGGCCACTTCTTACCACCCTCACACCCCTAACTCTTCTCTATGATCCTTCCCACGAGTTGTGGTCTTCACAACGAGCCGTGAAGTGGCTCGTGAATGAGAGCTTATTTTTGGGCACTTTTGGGGAGCTCATTGCCTAGGCTACCACGGACCACACCACGAGCCGTGGTCCCCTCCACGATCCGTGGTGGGTGTCGTGGTCACTAGAGCAGTGTCTAGGGGAGAGTGGATTGCTTTGGTCCTCTTCCTTGGCCCTTGCCCACTTCCTTGACTCTTACCCTTTCGTTTTAATTCAAGTTTAGTCTACAAATTTCCGGAATGTTAAAGAATACTTTTAGTCTGTGTCTATCCAACTCTTAGAAACTTTAAGATAGAGCTATCCAACTTTGAGTAAGTGATACATGTATAAAACTTAGGTTGTTTGACCCTTGGTGTAAATCCACATTATTAGTAGCTACCCTATTGTCTAAAGGACCCCAACACCCTTTAGACAAATTGCATATTATATATCAACGTGATCACAATAATTATTTAAGTCAAATTATGCAAAAATGGAGTATAGAATTTGTTTGTTGTTTTGTTTGCAGAATCAGGGCCTCCCCTATTTTTTCCAACCCAAAAATGCTCGTAGAAGTAGCTTACAAGCTAAGGGATTGGTGGAATAATATCAAGAAAGACCATGAAATAGGAATTTACAAGTTGCTGGGCATTCTTACTTCCCTCATCTTTGTCAAACCTGGACATCACATGACTAAAGCTTTGCTGAAATTTTGGGATCCCTCAAGGATGGTCTACAAGTTTAGTAATTATGAATTGGTACCGAAAATCGAAGACATTTGTGGGCTCATCGACTTGCCTTATCATGAGTGTGAAATGATTGTACCCAACAAACAATTACCAAGGACATTTTTAGAGAAACTGGTCATGAAATATAACCCCACATTAACCTATTTAGATTTTGGGTGGATTCCTTTTGATTTTTTTTTATTTAAGCTTCGGTCATAGAGATAGTTATCAGATTTTCAATGAAGAATTTTCTTGTTTTGCTGAAAAATGGGATAAATATCGCATGAATGCCTTTGCCATCGCATTATTGGGATCCTTAATTTTCCCCAAAGAGAGAAGACAAATCGATACCCAATTGGGGTACGTGGTTCATGCATTAGCTAAAGGAAGGGACAAACCTAGAAAAAATATAGTGCCCATGATATTGATAGAAATAACGAGAAGTGTGTATGCATGTGTCTATGGTAGAATATTTTTCAAAGAATGCAACATTTTGCTACAATTGTGGGCTATCGAACACTTCTATAGACAACTTGACACGATAGATCTTCTCAATGGTATAGGCAACAAAATTGATAGTCATCAAAGATTCATTGTTTGCATTTATTTGGGGTAGTTAATTAATTAAAAATATTTTCTCCTATCTAATTGTGTATTTTCTGTCTCTTCGTTCATCTCCCTTTAATTGTTTCATGTTAATTATTTGTATTAAATGTAATAGAGTTTATTTATTTTATCACTTAGTTTAGTAAATTGATTAATAAAAGAGACCTTATTCGCTATGTTGTAACCCACACATAAATTATATGAGATACTCTTGGGACCCACATTTGTGGACCTCAAGGGGTGCTTAACACCTTCCTCTTGAGGTAACTTGAACCCTTACCCGATCTATAGTTTCGCAGACCCTTTAATTTAATTTAATTAGTTAGGTTAGAATGGTGCCCTAAGACGCTTTTAATTCGTAAGGTGTCTACTCTTCTTTTAAGCAAAACCTAAAAGAGTGGTCAAGTCGTTGCACCAAAACCCATTTTTGAGAAAAAAATGGAGTGCGATAGAATGGGATATCTCACCGCCCCCGGGGGATTCGAAGATTTGCTCACATTTTTGATAGGATTTATCACGACCCAAGGTTGCCCCTAGGCGTAACATGGCGTATGAGATCCCAAAGGCTCAACAAGCCACTTAGTATACATCATAAAACATAATAGAAAATCGAGACTTTAAAAGACAATTTCGAGACATAAGAGTTTTATAAAATATAGCGGAAGTCTAACAATGTCTCGAAGCCATCTAGTACAAAGGAGTAATCGGAATCTAGCCCGTACATCAAGTTGAAAACAAAATTGTAAAGACAATATGAAATAAAGGCTTTGTTCTCAGAATATGGGGACTCACCAATCTTCAAGCTTTTACTAAAAGATCCCTGGCCATGAAAGTGCGAATCTAGAACGTCGAAGCCTACATTTTCATAAGAAATGTAGGCAAGAGTATGTGTTAGTACAAAAATATACCAAGTATGATAGTGATGCATAAAACATATTAAATCATGTTTAATAAGGGGCATTTTCATGATATGCAATGACCAAGCTAAAACATGAATTAAGAGAGTTAGAAAACATAAGTCATAAAACATGGTCAATATAAGTTAACATCTTTAAAGCATTCATGAGATACTTCTAAAAGTAACCTTAGTTCATTATTGTAGGAGATTTACATTTAACCAACATGTAAGACCATATGAGCTATTAACATGGAATCTAGTGTCTGTCCCACACCAAAAAGGGGTGTCCTACTTTCCAAGGTAAGACCATGAACTTCAAGCTTATGTGGATCCACTAGCTAATATTTATCTACACAATCTCTGATGACGCATAGTTTATGGGACATGGGTATAACCACTTGTCCACTCGGTGCTAAGCATAAATCCCACGGAATATTGATTATTCATAGCTTTCCTTATCAATCATAAGACATGGGTAATTTCTACTTTTCTTAGCATTGGAGGTCATGGGCAATCACCCCTTGCATCATTATTTGAATAACTCCTTAACTTTGATTCACTTTAGGTGAGAAAACCTTTAAACCTTAGAATCTTTTATGTGAGAAAACCTTTCACAACACAATAACAACAACATTTATACTTCACTCTCAAAGCATCCTTAAAACATTTACATCAATTTCATAAGAACATGTTTAGTTTCATAAACTCATCTTTCATAGTTCAAACAACCACATTATATCATCATAGCTTGGAAAACATGGAGTATGCGTGGGTTCATGGGATTCATCTCTGAATCATGGAATTATCTCCATTCATGCATAATAGTTCATAAAACAGTTAAATAAATCAACATTTAAAAGAAATCATGACATAGAAGAAAACCCTAACTTCTATTGGGGATTTCTAGCTTCAAAATTGAGAAATTTAGGAACTCAATGGAGGAAAGAGCTCCATACATGAAGACTATCATCCTTAATGCCAAAATCTTGACTTCAACAGAGGAATTGGATTCTTGACTTGAACCCTAGCGTTCTTCTTCATACTTTTAGAGAGAGAAATTTTTGAGAGGAGGAACTTGTTTTTCTTTTGAGATTTGAGAGAATGAATTGATTTGGAAGATTTTGGGGGTTAAAAACGTTTATATAGGCTTCTAATAGAAGGCAAACCGAATAGTATTAGGTTAGAATAATTAGGAAAAGACCCAAAAGCCCTCATAAAAGTAGCTGTCAACTCCCATCGACGGCCCGACCTACTGTTCGTGGGTCCACCTACGGACCGTCCTGGTCGACTGTCGATGGGTTCATAGACCATGATTTTTGGACCCCAAATGACGGACCCAGGAATAGTTCGTGGGTCCACCTACGGGCACATGCCCAGTCATGGGTCTCAACTTTGATTTATATAATCTCTCTAAGTTAGGAAACCTACCTACGAAACCTACCTACGACCCATATACTAACAACAGACCATCCTGGTGAATCGTTAGAAAGTACTTGAACTTGACATTTTGTAAAAAGCTTTGAACTGCTACCCAAAAAGCGACTCACAAATTGTATGTCCGTGGGTGGTTTCATCGGGACTTGCACCAGATGCTGCAAAAAGCTACAATTATACCCTTTTTGAATCTGAGGTGTTACATTATCTTCCCCTTGGGAAAATTCATCCTTGAATGAGATTAGAGACCTTTGGAATGCGTGTTCAAAAAATTATATCATGAAATCTATATGCAACTCATATTCAAATGCACATAAACATGTAGAAATCAATCAACTTAACCTATTTTCTCAAAATTTAGCCTTTCATGAATCATGCATAATGAGAAAATCATGGGAGTATCTAAGACACATGACACTGAAAGAGTAAACATGAGGGACTAAATACCTTAAGCTAGAGGAGGATTAGAATGAAAAAGATGAGGATAAAAGGATATCATATCGGCCTCAGACTCCCAAGTAGCACCCTCAACTAGTTGATTTCTCTATAGCACCTTCACGGAAGCAACTTCTTTGTTTCTCAACTTGCTAACTTGCCGGTCTGAAATCTCAATGGGAACCTCCTCATAAAAGAGATTCTCCTTAACTCTCAAACCTTCTAAGGGAACTATAGATATCAAATCCCCAACATATTTCTTCAACAAGGATACATGGAAAACTAGATGCACTGATGTAAAATCATTACGAAAATCAGGTGCATAGGAAACCTTACCAATTCGCCTCTAAATCTGATATGCGCCCACATATTAGGGACTAAGCTTTCTTACAAAACTTCATTACACCCTTCATGGGTGAAATTTTCAACTAGACCCAATCATTTACCCCAAACTCAAGATCTATTCTCCTAACATCGGTATAAAACTTTTGTAGACTTTCATCCATTTTCAACCTTTCTCCAATGAGCCAAACTTTCTCCATAGCCTCATGTACCAATTTGGGACCTATCAAGGTAATTTCACCCACTTCAAACCAACCAACATGAGATCTACAACTCCTACCATATAGAGCCTCAAATGGAGCCATACCCATGCTTAAGTGATAGCTATTATTGTACGGAAACTCAATCATAGGAAAGTGATCATCCCAGTTACCCTTGAACTCAATTATGCATGCTCTTAACATATCTTCCAAAGTTTGGAATGTTGATTTAACATTTCAGGCACACCTCATCAAACTCTACATGTAAACAATCGTTAAGCAATATATAACCCAACAAATGAGTTGGGGTTGAATCCCACAGGGAGCGGTACGTGTTCAAATTCAATTAAGAAGTACAAATGTGATCTAACTAGCTATAGGAAAAGACATGAAATAAATTAAAAAGGGTTGACATGAATGTCAGATAGGGGATTTTATTTGCAATTATCAACTACAACGCAGTCACCAATAATTTGAAATAACACTAAGGAGAGGAATTCTTGGGACGTGATCGATTATAGGCAAATTTTGAAACATGGGTACTTGAAACTACAAGTAAAAAACTACAAATTAGTGGGTAGGCTATACTATAAGGGAGATAGATTTCTCTCGAACAACTACCGCGAATCAGGTGATTTCTTTCGAACATCAACAAGCATAGCAATGAAGAACAACCCACACCTTACTTCATCCACTCTCTCGAGCTAGATGGGTAGGATTGGCTTTAGGATTCACTCTGTCTAGCTGAACCCAGCTCAACCCAATACCTACAAACCATTAATCAATAGCCTTAGTTCTAAAACCTCTCTCTCGAGCAAGCTAAGAACACAACATTAGAACTGCTTTTGCAACTACATTTCATAAATTAAACCTCAGCTAATGATTAAACCCACTTCAATGTAGCATTTAAACTAATAATTAACAATACCCATAAACTAATTAAACCCATAATCATATGATCACACCACAAGAATTGGGGTATTAGCCAAACATCATAAAAAGGTAAAAACTATTACCAGATCGATTATTCATCTACTGGGTAAGAGTAATTAAGCCTTTATAATGCTCAAAATCGAAGAAAATCAGAAACCCACTTGCAAAATCTCCGAATTGAATCTTCAAAAGCTCTCAAGTCTACTAAGAAACTATTATAAATTGTAGTAAACTAAAATATGGAAAAGAGAACTCCTAAATTAACACTTCAAAATCTAATTTATAGTCGCCAAAAATAAGCCAGGAAGGGCCATTAGGCGAGGTATGTCACATTCGCCGAGTGCTTCGGCGAACCACCTTTTGCTCTTCTATTGCCTTTTTGCATTGGCTCTCAACTCAAGTCCTGTAACTTTGGGCGATCACTCTTTGCATCGCGGAACTGCTCGGTGATTTGCCGACTGCCCCTTTTCTGTTGCCGACTTGGTTTCTTCCCTCAGGACAGGCACACTGGAACTTTAGGCAGTCAAAATAGCCACTCGGCGATTTACCAAGTTCTTTTGGCGATCATTAGGCTTGCCTTTCTTCACTTCTTTAGTTTGTTTTGTTCCTTTTTGCCTATTAGTGTCCTTGCTTTTCTCTTCAATCCATATATACCTGAAAATTGAGGTTTTAGCATCAATTTATGGCACAAATTAGGCATTTGAGGACACTAAACCTATATAATCAAAGCCCCAAATGAGTCCACATCTCGGACTCATCAACACCCCCAACTTTTTGGTTGTGCTCAAGTAGAACTCAAGATTAGCAGTTCAAAATTATGTCTCAGACAATGCTGCATAAGACTCAACATGAATGCACACAACAAGGTTCAACTTACTCATTCAATGATCAATTGTGCACTCAAAGATTCAAATTGTAACTCACCATTATCAAAGATGCTCAACTTCACAATACTTGCTTCAAATGCAAGTTCAAGCTCAACAAAGGTACTCAAATGCCCTCAAAACAAATATGATTCCATATTCACACAAAATTCTTCAACAATTTAGGGTTCTGGAATCACGTACGACTCTCACACTAAAAAAGTTGACCACATGCATGACTTTACCCATAGGTTTGCTCTTATTTTCCAATCAACATTCACTTTAGGTCACTGAAGATCACAAAGGTCTTTTCAAGGCTTGTAACTGGGCTGAGTGTCAAGGTATGGTCATTTAGGCTTAGTGGCTTCTACCTTCATGAAGTGTGGTCTGAACCTCACTTTTCCTCCTTTTCTTTAACATTTAAATCATGCTCATAATCCACCACATTATTCAACTTCACATGAACTACCGGATACCCCATTTCTTTTGCAACTTCCACTACTTTGTTTCACAACTTTTTCATTCTTTTTCTTCGCTTTCTTCTTTTCTTTTTTTTACATGGAGGGTTCCATCTTTTTCAATATCATTACTCAAAGGGGAATTTTTCACACTTCTTGACTTTCCTTCTCTTTTCACCACACCCCCAAATTAGTCTTTTGGCCTACATTGGCTATTCAAAGAAACCACACTTCATGAAAGTTATGGGTGAATAGATAAAGAGAGGTCACAATTGTTCAAGTTTCTTCCAAGAAAAGGGTAAGGCTCAAGAGGGTTCAAGCAAGGTTCACACATCTCACAAGGTTGGCCACAATAGAGATATATTGTCAAATTGTTTCACTCTTCAAAATTGTTGCATATGATCATTTCAAGTGCTTACATCACTCAGTCAACCAGACCAACAGGGAAAATTCTAGGTGTCACCACACACAATGTTCAAAGTAATATCATCACACAAGGCATTGGCACCAATATCAAACAAGATTCTACACCTTCTAGCTAATGTGCAATGTTCATCACAAGAGACTCATTCGATAACTGGCTAGTTACAACGAGATGTTAAAAGTTCACACATTGTCTATGGAACTTCATTAGTCTCATCGTAGCCGTACATTCATTTTGTTCAATTAAGAGCACTATTTGAGTAATTGGTATTGATCACAACCGACACTCAAATTCGCAGAAGAACAACAACTTAGGTTCAAACAATTCCATTCAAAACAAGGGGCCATAAGCTAAAACATCCATAAGATCAAGATCAAACCACATATATAGATGAACAAAACCCAATATTCACAAACAAAATAGAATCATAAGAGGTAGGTTTGGAAATACCTCACCCCACCCACAAACAGAAGTAGTTGTCCTCAAATGCATCTAAGATAAGAAAAATTAGTACAAACAACAGAGAGGGAGGTAAAAATGCCATCTTCTCTACTCAGTCACTCCGTTTGTCGGGGCAACAATGCCCGGAGTAACACTCTGAGGTTAGGCATCAGTGTCCGGTGTCTCATCAACTGTAGCAGCCCTAGAACCTGCCATAGAAGTATCCCTTAAGGAGGTCTGAACAGAAGCATGTACCATAGCCTCCTCTACCTCAGTCAGGCCCTCAAACACAGTCTCCTCTTGAACACCAAGTTGATCATCATATGTTTCAGCCTCAAACTCTGCAGTCGCATCATCAGCTCTAACCTCATCTCCAGTGGTAGCCGGAGGCACATCAGAAAACACTTTAATATCGGTACTCAGGTCATCAGGGATCTCCACAGTCCCAAAAATTAGAGACATATCAGTGGACTTCATCTGGTCCACATCCTTCTTCAGCTCTGCAATCGCGGCCTTTAAAGAAATCACCTCATGAGTAGCTCCCTGATCTCTCACACACACCTTTATCCTCGTCGTGAGGGCATCAATAGAATCTTTGAGAGGTACCAATGCATCAGTGAGAGCTCTCTCAATCATCATGGGAACCACGGACTCTAGCCTAGATGCACGCACATCAGTAGAATGGGCTAGGTGCCCCATCCATAGCAGCATGGCCTGGGTAAGCGGAGGTCGGGATACAGTAGTGCCAACAGCAGATCTAGGAGGCGGGGGAGTAGAAAAAGAACTCGGAGTCACAGAGGGGGCAAATCTAGAAATACCTGAAGGCCTAGTGGCCGGAGTAGGTAATATTGCCTCTACAGGTAATTTCTTAATATCAACCGTCGGGGATGTATCCACCAGAGCTGCCTTCCTTTTTTCAGCCTCATCCTTCGGGTACTCGACCTCAGTCCGCCGGATGTCAGTAGAGGAGGTAGGAGTCACTTTCACATCCGCCTTCTCATCTCGTGGAACACGGGCCCCTCTGCATAGCTCGGTGATAAACACTAGAAATCAAAGAGATGTCTTGCCCAATGATCACACCTACATTTAGTCTCTTCCTAGAAATAATGGATCCAAGATAGGCCACCTTTGTGTGGCGGAGGATGGACTCATTCTGGGATGGCATGATTGTGCTACTAATAAACCCGAACCAATACCTCGCTGCCACAGTGAGGTCTTTCTTCTCTATTGGCACTCCAGCCTCAATCCACCTAGCGATACTGTTAGAAAGGAGAGGAACTAGCACACTTTTCATATCTCCCAATGTCATTTTCTTGATCATACTCTGATAGTCATCTGCGAAGATGTAAGTGCATTCCAAGACAGAATTTATATCATCACTATCACATTTTACTTTATTCCCTCGAACAACCACATAATCCACTGGTTTGAAGGTGCTAGACTTCATCTTGCCTTGTGGTATCAAAGCTCCATAGGCTGATAGAACTCCCGGAACCAATTAGGGATGTAGGGATCCCAAGGTTTAGTGAAGAGTTGGAATCTGTGGTACTTAAAGGTGCTCCATATCTTCGGATATTTGTCCACCATACCATCTGCGAACAACCTCTTCTCCTTAATGATAGTCCTCAGTCCCTCGGCCTTTAGTATGTGAAGAGACCGGGGATGAGGACCCTGTACAGGTGGCGCTGGGACCATAGTCTAATCTGAAGTTGGGATAGGAGTCTGAGGCACCCGGATATTAGACGGATCATGAATCCCCTTGGAGCGATTTTCTACTCTACGGGCAAGTAAAAGTTGGTCATCCTCAGGCTTAAAGATGGAAGCCTGAGAATCATGGGATTCTCCCTAAGTATGTAATGAGGTATGTGAGTCGCATAGATTCCCTAGCTGTCGGTGTTGACCTCCGGTGACTCTACCACGGGTGTCTTTCCCTTACCTTTGCCTTTTCCTCCCTTGGTAGGGAGCTTAGATACCTTGGGCTGGGATGCAGCTGTATCCTCATTTATTACAACTCATCTTGCTTGCTTGCAGGGTGGCATGTCTCTTTCAGACACTTTGGGTCTAGCCATATCTGTAGAAGACATAGAAAGGTGTTAGAAATAGTCCAAGAAACATGCAGAAATTAGAGTTGAAGAAAGACTCGCCAAACCAATTGGCGAGTCACCGAGTCACTTAGGAAAGTCAGATCAGGCTTGATAAAAGTACCAGATCAAAAAAAATTCAGAATTATGGCATGTCGGCGATGTTCAGGGCTATTCGGCGAATAGCCGACATCACTCGATGAGCTTGGACTAGCCCGCCAAAGATTACAGTGCATTTTAGGAGTTAGCGGCGCAGAAAGAGTGATCAAGGAGACCTTTCGGCGAGTTGACGAGTGAACTCGGCGAGCATAGACATCTCGCTGAAAGTTATAGAATGAAATCAACCAAACTTAGAAATTAAAGGAGAATTGAATGGGACTTTTGTGAACTGCCAGACTACTCGGCGAGCTCGACGAAGCTCGCCAAACGGCCCAACGTGCCAATTATCAACTCCAAACTTCAAAATCAAACCCGCAGTCCCCGAATTCAAAATCAAATACATAAACTAATCACGGGTGTCTTTCCCTTACCTTTGCCTTTTCCTCCCTTGGTAGGGAGCTTAGATACCTTGGGCTGGGATGCAGTTGTATCCTCATTTATTACAACTCATCTTGCTTGCTTGCAGGGTGGCATGTCTCTTTCAGACACTTTGGGTCTAGCCATATCTGTAGAAGACATAGAAAGGTGTTAGAAATAGTCCAAGAAACATGCAGAAATTAGAGTTGAAGAAAGACTCGCCAAACCAATTGGCGAGTCCCCGAATTCAAAATCAAATACATAAACTAATCAATTAGCACTAGACCCATACTACCCATGCCCTCGGGGTACTCAAACTTCCCCTGATTTGTCTAAAATTGGTCATTTAACGACTTTTTCCATTAAGAATGACATCAAACGCTCAATCATTGGGCAAATTATGTCATTTAGCACAACTCGGGGTTACTTAGACTTCAGCCAACTAGACCCATTACAAAATTACCGCAACCCAACAATTTAGAACCAATTGTTACGCACAAAACACGAGAATTGATCGATTTAAGCATTTAGGCACAAGTTCAAACAAATTACGGGCAATCCGATGCATAAAATACAATTAAAGCAATTACCCAACACATATTAACATACATTTACCTATTGCATTCGAGTTTAACCACAAAATGAAAGTATGGGGTTCGGAAAACTAATATGTATGCCGAATTTAGAAGTTGAAAAGCTAGGCGACCAAGATTTCCAATTCCAAACACGATTTCACACAAGAAAAATGGGTAAAAGCAATAAAATATTGAAGATTTAAAGTGAGGGTGAGGGTGCACTGGGTTCGAAATGAGAGAATATGAAATAATTTAAAATTTAAAATTGTTTGGCCTTTAAAACCTTTCAGTTCGCAGCATCTTCGGCGGAGTAAGTCGTCCACACCGAACAACTCGGGGTTACTTAGACTTCAGCCAACTAGACCCATTACAAAATTACCGCAACCCAACAGTTTAGAACCAATTGTTACGCACAAAACACGAGAATTGATTGATTTAAGCATTTAGGCACAAGTTCAAACAAATTACGGGCAATCCGATGCATAAAATACAATTAAAGCAATTACCCAACACATATCAACATACATTTACCTATTGCATTCGAGTTTAACCACAAAATGAAAGTATGGGGTTTGGAAAACTAATATGTATGCCGAATTTAGAAGTTGAAAAGCTAGGCGACAAAGATTTCCAATTCCAAACACGATTTCACATAAGAAAAATGGGTAAAAGCAATAAAATATTGAAGATTTAAAGTGAGGGTGAGGGTGCACTGGGTTCAAAATGAGAGAATATGAAAGAATTTAAAATTTTAAATTGTTTGGCCTTTTAAACCTTTCAGTTCGCAGCATCTTCGGCGGAGTAAGTCGTCCACGGCGAACAACTCGGCGATGTGCTAAGTGGTATTTTCCTCGCCGAGTTTTACAGAACCTTCAACAATTTTAGGGGCTCCAACAATAGATGAAGTCGGGCTCGCCGACCTGTTCGGCGAGTTGCCGATTATGTTTTTAGTCCGACAAGATTTACAGAGTGCCCCATCAAGCTTGGAACGTCGTGGAACGACGAGGATACTAAATCAAGCTTCATTTTTGGAAGAAATTTGACCCATTTGAGTCTCCAGCTGCTTAATAGAGACTGAGTGAGAGGTCAACGTCTGATTGAGAGTTGAGACATCCTATTTCATCTCTTTCAACAATTTGTTTGACCCTTCAACTTTGTTGAGAATGCGTGAGAGCATATCTTTCGTACGGCCACCTTCAGATTCTTTGAGCTTTTGACGCTCATGGGGAGGGACATACCTATCTTTATCACCCTCCATTTCCTTCCAAGTGGTGTTCTGATCACGCCAATCTCTGTCACGGTCTCTCCCACCCTCATCTCTATTCTATCCTTGATTTCCACCCGGTCTTGGTAGTTTGCACGATAACCTCCTCCTTGATTGGCTAGGAAGTCCACTTATTCATTGTACATCGCTTCAAATTTTTCTTCATCGGGGTTCACTCCACCAACACCCATGACATTTTTTGGCAGGGTATCATTTTAGCCATGTTTTGGTCTCTCTATTGATCCTTTTTTATATGCTCTTTTGTCCTTTTAAATGTGAGAGGAAAGACTTGGTCTTCACGAGTGTACAATGCCCTGTTGATCTTGGTCATGCAATCAAGGAGTTGGGACTCCACTGCATATAACTATTGCATTATACTACCCAGTGAGAGTTGATCAACCACTCTTTTGTTCACTGAATCAAGGCTCCTATAGAAATGTTACAGCGGCACATTATCTGGAAGTCCATGAGTTGGGCAATAAAGCACCAACTTTTTAAAACACAGCCATGTCTCATGGATTGGCTCACCTTCCAAGCGTTTGAAACCTTGGATGCCATCCTTTAGAGCCATCATCTTAGATAGGGAGAAAGAATCTCACTTGAAATGTGGTGGTCGGCTTTTCCCAAGAGGTGATAGAATCCCTCGGTAACTCAACCAACCATTTAGTAGCTTCACCCATCAAAGAGAACGGGAAAAACCTGAGATGGACCGATTCTTGCGATATGTTCTTAAATGAGAACGGTCCACAGACATCCACAAAGTTCCTGATACGCTCATGGGGATCCTTATGAGCCAACCCCCCTAAATAATCCTTCAATTGTAGGAGTTGAAGCATTGTGCTTGTGATGTAAAAAACAGCGTTTCCTTCGGCCGGAGGTAAACGAATGGCCCCAACACCACTAACTTGGATTGGGACATTCACCTCATTGAGGTTCCCAATGCCGTTTGGTGGCCCACTTGGCTACCATTAATTTCGTTCACACTCATCTCCTTATTTGTTCAGTACAAGCAATACAAAACAAAAACCAAAAAGAGTCTATTCAACTACAGCATAAAAAGATAACAATTCAACTTCAATAAAAGAATTTTAAACAACATCACTCCCCGAAAGCAGCGCCATTTTGATTTAACGTTTCAGGCACACCGCATCCAATTCTAGGTGTAAACGATCGTTAAGAAACATATAACCCAACAAATGAGTTGGGGTCGAATCCCACAGGAAGTGGTACATGTTCAAATTCAATCAAGAAGTACAAATGTGATCTAACTAGCTATAGTAATAAACATTATCAAAAAATACATGAAATAAATTAAAAAGGGCTGACACGAGTGTCAGATGTGGGATTTTGTTTGCAATTATCAACTACAACACAGTCAACAACAATTTGAAATAACAATAAGGAGAGGAATTCTCGAGATGTGATCGATTATAGGAAAATTTTGATATAAAGGTAATTGAAACTACTAGTAAACAACTAAAAATTAGTGGGTACGCTAGACTATAAGGGAGATAGCTTTCTCTCGAACAATTAATTTGAATCAGGTGATTTCTTTCAAGCATCAACAAGTATAGCAATGAAGAATAACCCACACCTTAGTCCATCCACTCTCTCTCTCTAGATGGGTAGGATTGGGTTTAGGATTCACTCTCTCGAGCTGAACCCAGCTCAACACAATACCTACAAACCATTAATCAATAGCCTTGGTTCTAAAACATCTCTCTTGAGAAAGCTAACATCATAAAATTAGAACTGATTCATAAATTAAACCTTAGTTAATGATTAAACCCACTTCAATATAGCATTTAAACTAGTAATTATAAATTCCCATAAACTAATTCAACCCACAATCACATGATCACACCCCAAGAATTGGGGTTTTAGCCAAACATCATAAAAAGGTATAAACGGTTACGAAATCTATTATCCATCAACTGAGTAGAGTAAGTAAGCCTTTACAATGCTCAAAATCGAAGAAAATCAGTAACCCACTTGCAAAATCTCCGAATTGAACCTTCAAAAGCTCTCAAGTCTACTAAGAAACTATTCTAAAATGGTAGTATGCTAAAATCTGGAAAAGAGAACTCCTAAATTAACAATTCAAAATCTAATTTATAGTCGCCAAAAATTAGCCACTAAGGGCCATTAGGCGAGTTAAGTCGGGTTCTCTTAGTAGTTTGGTGAACCGCCCTTTGCTCTTCTATCGCCTTTTAGTATTGACTCATAACATCCTCAAGTCCTGTAACTTTGGGTGATCACTCTTTGCATTGCAGAACTGCTCAGTGATTCATAGGCTGCTCCATTCCTGTCACCAACTTGGTTTCTTCCCTCAGGGCTAGCACACTGGAACTTTAGGTGGTCAAAATAGCCACATGGCGATTCGCCAAGTTGTCTTGGCGATCATTAGGCTTGCCTTTCTTCACGTCTTTAGTTTGTTTTGTTCCTTTTTACCAGTTAGTGTCCTGTTTTTGCTCTTTAATCCATATACATGAAAATCAAGGTTTTAGCATCAGTTTATGGCACAAGTTAGGCAGTTGTACTAAGCTTAACACGAGTACCAAGACCTTTTTGGAAAGATTTCCAAAACTGAGAAGTGAATTGGGTACCACGATCGAAGATAATGGATAGGGGCACTCTATGAAACCTAACCTTTTCCCTCAAATATAACCTAGCATATTCTTCCGCCAAATAAGAAACCTTGATGGGGATGAAATGAACCAATTTCCTCATTCGATCTACAATAACCCAAATCGAGTCATATTATCGCCGAGTGCATGGTAAACAAACAATGAAACCCATATTCAAATCTTCCCACTTCCAAGTAGGAATGCCAATATCTTGAGATAAACCTCCCAGAATTTGATGCTCAACTTTCACTTGTTGAGAGTTAGGACATTT
Source organism: Solanum acaule (assembly GCA_036250505.1). Taxonomy (NCBI): domain Eukaryota; kingdom Viridiplantae; phylum Streptophyta; class Magnoliopsida; order Solanales; family Solanaceae; genus Solanum; species Solanum acaule. Next base: position 30,365 of record JAJOOR010001510.1, on the reverse strand, counting down.
AGCCACAAATTCCGAAAGATCGTTCTTCATCTCATTCCACCAATAGACCTCCCACATATCATGGTATATCTTTGTGGCTCCCAGGTGAATGGAATATCGATAAATATGGGCTTCTGACAAGATCTGCTCACTCAAGTCACATGCATTAGGAACACACAAATGACCTTGATATCTAAGTACACCATCTTCCCCTTGGGAGAAAGCCTCCACAGACTTCTTAAGTACTGTGATGTGAGGTCAAAATACATATTTTTAATCATTATGTGCCTCACATTTATCATTTATATTTATTCCTTTTTGAGCATGAATTTTATGGATTATGCTTAATAGTGTATTTTATTTGTAGGATTATATTGGAGCCAACTGAAGAAGTTTGGAGCTTACATAAATTAAAGATGGAGGGTCGAAGAACAAATATTAAAGGAGGAGGATACAATGTAGAAAATAACTTTTTGATCTAGGGTTTCATGTTTTCTTGTCTTTTATTTAATTTATTTTACATCTTTTCTTTGAATGATTCGTTGTAATTGCTCTATGTCTATGTGGAGTTAAGCTTCTCGTTCTTGGATTATATCTACTTACAAAATGATTGTTTAGTGATTTTTATTCGGCATAATTATTTATCATATTGGTTGTTCTTATATTCTTGTGATTACTATTTTGATGCTTGGCCACAATTAGAATAAATTTATTGTCTTCTTTTGAAACCGGGAGAGGAATAGAGAGATAGAACGTGGAATATAAGGATCATGATTCTTCTTGCATATCAGTTGAATTGATTTTTGTTTAGGATAGGGTTATACCTAGGTGCCTTGCTTGTCTCGAATATGGGAAGACAACGTAATGCTCCATAGTTTGTTCAGTTTATCCCTGCTCAACGATGTAGTTAGGCTATCAATTATGGTAGACGGTTAGAGGTCGGGAGATCATGAATATAGTATCAACCCCGTGAATCAACAAATAGATAATCAAATAAGTTGATGAAATTGAAGATAAAGATGATTGTTAGTTAAATCATAATCCTAGATCGATTCGTTCATTGATTGTGCGAAATCTATCTTTTCTTAGTTAATTGTTTTTAGTTATTTTATCTTTATTTTAGTTAACATATATTTATCTTTGAAATCCTACCCTTAAATAAATAGTTAGAATTAGTATAACTTAGTAAGAATAATTAATTGACAAGTCATTTGTGTTTTATAATCCGGCTCTTTTAGGGCCACAATATTACTTGCGGGACCACGTACACTTGTGTTAGCAATTGGAAGCAACAAATTTTTGGTTCCGCTGCCAGAGACTTAGAAATTAATTGTTTTCTAGGTTAAACTTTTCCTTTTTATTTATATAAGTTGTTTATAAAAATAAAAAATATTAAAAAAATTATTTCTGATGTTATCTTATTTTATTTGTGTCCCTTTTTTCTTTAGATCTTGGTTTTACAGATTAGGGGAAGCTGAGTACCCAAGAAGTTGAAGCAAAGGAGTATGTTTGAGCTTAAGTATGGGGTGCGTACGACCTTTGATAAAAAAAATTTGACAGAACATGCTAGTAACTAGGCCTAGAGGCCTCAGGGAGTTCTTTCTTTCACTCTTAGCTTTATCTATTGAATTGTTGCATTGGGGGCAATTGCATGTTTTAAGTGTGGGGTGGGGGAATGAATTCCTAATTTTTACTATTTTATTGAGTCTTTTTTTAGGATGGGTTCCTTGGCTTTTATTTTCAGTTCTTTTCCTGAGGATAGTCCCTTTGAACGGATTATCTTTTATTTTTTTTAGTAAGTAAATTTTATTTTTTAATATTTTTTTGGAGAGAAAAGAAAAGACCCTTTTGAGTTGTGTGATATTTGCTATTTGGGCCTAATTTTGAGTAGTACATTCTTGTGAATGCTTGATTGCTAGTGAAATTGCAAACTCTTTGACATCTAGATTCATGGTTGTGACTTTGTATATAACTTATTTATTTTGTAGTGTTTATGATCTTGTCTCTCTTAGAAGTGGAATTGATCCATCTTGATTGATACTTGTGCCATGTGTAGTGAGAATTTGTATACTTCATGTTTTGCATCTTAGTCTAGAACTTGCCATGCATGTTATTGAAGTGAAATAAAAAGTGTTGCTTGTTTAGGAGATGATAATAGGCTTTCTTTGATTTGTCTTGTGAATTTTAGTCTTTTCAGCTATTATATCACTAGTTAGCCCTTTTGCGCTTGTAGCCTTTTGTTGGTAGCCATATTTTGCCTTTAATTATTTTGTTGAATCTCTTGTTTTTGCACCTTGCTTCCTTGAGGCCGGTAGCATAAACTCATTATAATTGTTAAATCTGAAAAGAAAGAGATGGTTGAGTGAAAAAGGTAATCAATGATAGCTACAAAGTGATTAAAAATCCCTCTTTGAAAGAATGTGACATGAAGAAAAAGAAGAAAAAAACAAAACAAAAAAAATATTCTTTGAAAACAAATGATTGAAGCATTCTTGAGATGATGAGAATTACTTGTGAAATAATTTTTGAATAGTGTTGAAAATAAAGAAAAAAAAATAATGGGTGATAAAGTCTTAACATGCAAAGTGCTTAAGGAAGTGTAAGTCACTATTACGTAGTCTTTCTACCTGCCCACAACCTACATTACAACCCGTTAAAGTCATATTTGGTTCTATTCAAGCATGCTTAATTAGTGGAGATGTACATAAAAGGCAAGCTTATGATTCTTTGTGCATACATATGATTTTTTTTGTGAATGTGAGACTGTTCTTTGATGCTAAGTCCTTAAATTATATTCAATCTTTTGACAAGTGTGTGTACTATTTCTTCTTGTGAGGGTACTTATTTCATGATAGATAGGTGATTTTATTAGCATTCTTTCATGAGAGTAGGTGAGCAAGATTAAATTTGATGAGTTTCTTAAGGTTAGGAAGTTCGAGGTTTGTTGTTTATTTGTATATCTTGCATAATGATTGAGAAGTGTACTTGATGTTTTGAAATTTGCATATGACCTAAGTGTTTGTAGCAATGATTTTTTGAGATAAGCTTTAATGTTTGCTCAAGTACGAGCAAAAGTTTAAGTGTGTGGTATTGATGTGAGGTCAAAATACATATTTTTAATCATTATTTGTCTCACATTTATTATTTATAGTTGTCCTTTTAGAGAATGAATTTTATGGATTGTGCTTAATAGTGTATTTTATTTGTAGGATTAAATTGGTGTCAAAATGAACAAGTTTGGAGCTTAATGAATTAAAGATGGAAGGTTGAAGAACAAAATCAAGCAGGTAGCTTAATGGATTAAATTTAATATAATAATATATTTTTTATGAATTGCAATAGAAGTAGAACTTCAATTGGAATAGAATTCAGGTGCCACGTGGCAAAATCTGAAGGCAGCACCACGAAAGGCGGTGCAAATATGCACACCGGACGGAAACATTTTCACACAGAATCAAATTCCTTTTTGTTTTGGGTTCTAATTTGTTTTGGACTCAGCTATTTTATTTAAGGGTTATTACATCTATAAATAGTCCATAAGAATAATTATTAAGCAAGGATGATATAATGTAGAAAATAGCTTTTGATCTAGGGTTTTATCTATTCTTTTCTTTAATTTATTAATTTTTTTTACATCTTTTCATTGAATGATTCGTTGTAATTGCTCTATATCTATGTGGAGTTAAACTTCTTGTTCTTGGATTATATTTACTTACAAAATGACTGTTTAGTGATTTTGATTTGGCATAATTATTTATCATATTGGTTGTTCTTATATTCTTGTCATTACTATTTTGATGCTTGTCTACCATTAGAATAAATTTATTGTCTACTTTAGAACTCGAGAGAGGAATATAGCGATAGAACATGAAATATAAGGAGCATGATTTTTTATTGCATATCTCTTGAATTAATTTGTGTCTAGGATAGGGATATACATAGGTGCCTTGCTTGGCTCAAGTACGGAAAGACAACATAATCCTCCATAGTTTGTTCAGTCTATCCCCACTCAACGATGTAGTTAGGCTGTCAATTGTGATAGACGGTTAGAGGTCGAGAGATTATGATTATATTATCAATCCCGTGAATCAACAACTAGATAGTCAAATAAGTTGATGAAATTCATGCTAAACAAGATTGTTAGTTAAAACATAATCCTAGATAGATTCATTCATTGATAGTGTGAAAAATATATCTTTTCTTAGTTAATTGTTTTTAGTTATTTTATCTTCATTTTAGTTAATATATATTCATCTTTGAAATACTCCCCTTAAAGAAATAATTAGAATTTGTATAATTTAGTAATAATAATTAATTAGCAAGTCCTTTGGGTTCGATAATTCGACTCTTCTAGAGCCACAATATTACTTGAGCAACCACATACACTTGCATGTGCAATTGGAAGAAACATACCGCTTCCTTCAACTAAAAGAAAATCGGATCAAGACCTTGCATGAACTTCACATCTGCCACGAAAGATGATTCTGAACTATTGTGAAAAATAACACTACCTTTAGTAAAGTCAACTAACTGAGCATACAATAGGGTCAATCTATGAACATCTCGGACTAACTCCTTGTTATCGTCCTCAATGTGAGCAACACTACCCCTTGATAACCGACTAAGAGCATCCACCACCATACTTGCTTTACCAGGGTGACAGAGAACACTCATGTCATAATCCTTTAGTGGCTCAAGTCACCTTCTTTGGTGAAAATTTAGATCTTTCTACTTAAACACATATTGCAAACTCCTATTGTCGGTAAAAATATCTGAATGAACAGAATATAAGTAATGTCTTCAAATCTTTAAGGAAAAAACAACTACCGCTAGTTCAAGGTCATGGTAGGATAATTCTTTTCATGAATCTTAAGTTTCCTTGAGGCATAGGTGATAACATTCCCATTTTTCATAAGGACACACCCTAAACCAATTTACGAGGCATCACAACAAATAAAAAATCTATCAGTTCCCTCTGGGTAGAGTCAACATTGGAGCGGAAGTAAGTCTATCCTTCAATTCTTTGAAACTCTTTTAACATGCTCCGGACCATATGAACATAACCTTCTTTTAGGTCAATACCGTCAATGGAGAGGCAATCGAAGAAAACCCTTCAACAAACCTCCTATAGTAACCAGCCAAACCCAATAAACTTCTAATATCTGAAGGGGATAGAGGTCTAGGCCAACTCTTGACCACATCCATCTTCATAGGATCTACCACAATAGTCTTACAAGAGACAATGTGACCAACGAAATCCAATGACCTTAGCAAAAACTCGCATTTGCTAAACTTTGCAAAGAGTTGTTGGTCCTTGAGAACGTGCAACACAATCCTCAAATAATCAGTATGCTCGTCTTCACTCCTTAAATAGATCAATATATCATCAATGAACACAATCATAAACATGTCAAGGTATTTCCTAAACATCATATTCATCAAATCTATAAATGACGCCGGAGCATTAGTCAAACTAAACGACGTTACCAAAAAATCATAATGATCGTACCGAGTTCAAAAACTATCTTCGAAATGTCTTCTTTCTTCACCCTCAATTGGTGATAACCCAGCTGATGGTCAATCTTAGAGAAGTAGATTTCTCCTTGAAGTTGGTCAAACAAATCATCTATCCTTGGGAGAGGATATTTGTTCTTAACGATAACCTTGTTCAATTGCCGGTAGTCAATTACAGAGTGAACCATCTTTTTTTCTAACAAACAAAACTGGAGCACCCCATGGTGAGATACTTGGTCGAATGAAACACTTATCCAACAAATCTTTCAATTGCTCATTTAATTCCTTAAGTTCTACCGGAGCCATTCGGTAAGGAGGAATAGAGATAGGTTGCGAATATGGGAAAAGGTAAATATCAAAGTCTATTTCCCTTTTAGGAGGAACATCGGGCAACTCATCGGGAAACACTTCTAGAAACTCATTAACAACGAGGACCGACTCAAGAGTAGGGGCTTCAGAATCGATATCCCTCACTCGAACAAGATGGTATATACAACCCTAATCATCTTTCTAGATTTAAGACAAGAAACAAATTGACCCTTAGGCATAGAATTCCCCCTTCCACTCTAAGATGGGTTCATTCAGAAACTTAAACTTGACTACATGGGTTCTACAATCAATAGAATCATAACATGAATGCGGCCAATCCATACCAAAGATAATATCAAAATCTACCATATCAAGCTATAGAAGATCAACATGAGTGACTATATGGGACAAGGAGACGAGGCACTTTCTATAGACCCTCTTAGTCACAATAGAATCACCAACTAGGGTAGAGACAGAAAAAGGATCTAATACCACATCCACAAGAATATCAAGCCTCATAGCCATGGGGTAAGCATCGAGTTGGAAGAATTTCAACATACCGGTAACCACATCGGGAGAACCTTCTTTCTCATGATGAGTCTGAAGTGCATAGAATATGTTTTGCTTATGGCTTCAACTAGAGCCAGCTGAAGGATTTGGTTGAGCCCGTTAACGATTTTCTTTCTCATTCTTAGCAACTGAGGGACAGTCCCTTATCTTATCATCCATTTTACCACAAAACAAAGCAAGCATTTGTGCCGACTAAGCACTAACCCTCGTGCTTCTTTCCACACCTAGCAGGAGTAGACATAGACAACAAAGATCTACCGCGATTCCCTCCTTAAGGATTAGGGCTAGACACACTATCTTTGTTAAACTTAGATGGAGAATTGGAGGAACCTTTACCAATAAACCTTTGTCAAAACTTAGAATGACCATGTCAATCGGACCTTGAGTGTGAGAAGTTACCATCACCGGTTTTAGCCCTCTTTGTCTCCTTAGACATTTCCTCAAGTTTTTCCTCTTCAATTTGTTTAGCATGAACAATGAGATGAGTAATATCCATATCATTGATAAGCATGACGGTATGAGATTCCTTAACTACCATTTTGGACACACCTAAAATAAACTTACTCATTCTTGCCCTCGGATCGGCAACCATAGTAGGAGCATATCGAGACAATTGTGTGAACTTCAAAGCATATTCATTCACACTTGTAATTCCTTGATGTAGGTTGATGAATTCAAGCACCTTTGCCTCCCTCGTCTCAAGGGGAAATAACCTATCAAGGAAAGTAACTTTAAACTTTTCCTAATCAAGAGGACACACATCTTTCACTCTCTCTTCTTTCCATTGGTTGTACCATATTTGAGTTACACCCTCAAGTTGATAAGCGGCCTATTCCATTTTTTCCACCGGTATCACACCCATGATCATCAACACCTTATACACCTCATCAATAAACTATTGGGGGTCTTCCTCAACCTTAGAATTATGAAACTTCGGAGGATTCATTCTAGTGAAATCTCTCACTCTAGATGTCGTGTCGTCGTACCCACACTTTGGTTCGCGAGGGCCACAACCTTCTTACTGGCTTGGGCCATCATGGCACGAGCCAACACTTGAAAAGCAGCCCTAACCTCTACATTAATCACTTGCTCGGCCAAAGGGTCAACCAAAACTTGAGGAGCTTGAGGAGGAGCTTCTTGTTCCACATTCTCTCCTGCATTCCTTCTAGCATATTACATTCGAGTGGCCATATCATGTAGAGCATCAGATAATGATTAGAAGAGAGACATTATTTAGTTAAACTTTATCACACGACTTTAGAGTAATGAAAGAAGTGGAGTTTCCTAAACATCTTATAGCCTCTCAATCATAAATGTGACGCGCTTCACACTCATGAACAAGACTCTACTTGACATGGCTTATGAGACTTCCTAGGACCTTTCTAAACCTTGTGCTATGATTACCGAGTTTGTAATGATCCAAGTTAGTGCCTAGGTGTAACGTGGCGTATGAGACCCCCGAGAGGCCCCATACTAGCCAATTTGCATAAATCATAAAAGATAATAGAAAATCGAGAGACTTTAAAAGATACTTTCAAAATATAAGAGTTTTATAAAATGAAGAGAAGTCTAACAATGTCTCAAAGCCATCTAGTACAAAGGAATAATCGGGACGTATCCCATACATCAAGTTCAAAAATGAAATGTAAAGACAATATAAAATAAAGGCTTGGTCCTCGAAACATGAGTACTCACCAATCTTCAAGCTTCTACTAAGAGAGCCCTAGCCACGAAAGTGAGAATTTGGAACGTCAGACCCTACATTTTCATAAGAAATGTAGGCAAGAGTATGTGTTAGTACAAGAAAGTACCAAATACGATAGTGGTACATAAAACATATTAAATCATGCTTAATACGGGACATTTTCATGATATGCAATAACCAAGCTAAAATATGAATTAAAAGAGTTATAAAACATAAGTCATAAAACATGGTCAATGCAAGTTAACATCTTTAAAGTATTCATGAGATACTTCTAAAAGTAACCTTAGTTCATTATTGTGGGAGATTTACCTTAAACCGATATGTAAGACCATGTGAGTTATTAATATAGAATTTGGTGTCTACCTTACAATGAAAAGGGGTGTCCTACTTGCCAAGGTAATACCATGAATTTCTAGCTTATGTGGATCCACTAGCTAATGTCTATCTAGACAATCAATGATGCCGCAAAGTTTATGGGACATAGGTAATCGCCAGTTGTCCACTCAGTGCTAATCATAAATCAATGGAATATTGATTATTCATAACTTCTCTTATCATTCAAAGGCATGGGTAATCGCCACTTGTCTTAGCATTGGAGGTCATGGGTAAGCGCCGCTTGCCTCATTATTAGAATAACTCCTTAACTTTGATTCATTTTAGGTGAGAAGACCTTTCAACCTTAGGATCATTTATGTAAGAAAACCTTTCACATTCATGCTTTCATGTGTATATGAGAAATTCTTTCACAACACAATAACAACAACATTGATACTTTACTCTCAAGCATCCTTAAAACATTTACATCAATTTCATGAGAACATGCATAATTTCATAAATTTATCTTTCATAGTTCAAACACCCACATTATATCATCATAGCTTGGAAACCATGGTGTATGCATGAGTTCATGGGGATTCATCTTAAAATCATGTAATTAGCTTAATTCATGCATAATAATGTCACGACCCACGGGCACACCCTAGATGTAACATGAAACATAGAACACCGAAGGTGTAACACCCCTAAATGCTTAAACAAATAGTCGCATGTCGTTACATCATCTCGTAATTACTAGAATCGTTTTATTCTCATTTTTGGAACTTGAAATGTTGTGATTTGCAAACTTGCTTAGCATAAATTGTTATCGTAAAATAAGGTATTGTATGGGGGTATTTGCATAATTATCTAATTTTACGTACTTATACATTGGAAGTGTGGGTATAAAGTACATAAATATAGTTATATATGTATGCTTTTTGGGAAGCCATCTATTTGTTTGGGCAGCCCCTTTTGGTGACATCTGCCCATGTGACAAGGATAACTTTTGTAGCTATATATCTTTACACCTCCTTTGATTGAATTCGTTTTCCCTCAAGTCTAAAAAACATTATAACATTAGCTAAACAGTTGTTCTTCAAAATCAAGAGAAAAGCTAAGTCCTTTTGGATGGAATCCGACACACACACACTTCCTTTTGGTAAGTGACGAAATCTGCTTTTGAGCTGGGTAGTGTTTGGTATTTTATGCATATCTCATTCAAATGAACTTCGTTTACAGTGAATAAATATATTTTGGAAAGATAATTCATAGACCTACAACTCTTGTGTTTATGTAAAATTCTAATTTAACTTTTATGGATACTAAATAAGGGGCGCAACATATGACAAGTTCTGTCCAGATTCTGGAATTAGAAATCCTATATGCTCAACTGTTAGTGTTTTGATTATATCTTTTTGTACAAAGCGTATTTTGCGGTGATTCTTGATTATTTGCAAGCTTAAGAGATGTACCTACATCTTTTATGAAGGATATAAATTCCATTTTGGCCGTTTTCTGTTTCAAATCTAACTTGCGACATGTAGTGCGTTTATTGGGCAGAATATCTGTTTTGGGAGTATAGTCGTATTTGTACAGGCTAGGCTTACTTGTGATGATAACCCTGTGTTACACCATCATTATTGAGCTACTAGAAAGTAAATAAGTTATTGAATTCATTTTTTAAGGTTATATATCCTCGTGTACGAGTTGAAGATTTTGAAATGCTGGTTGGTCTATGATTTGAACTCGTGAAGTCATGTTGGACTGTTTTTGTGCTAAAGAACTGAGGTTTGTGTATAAACTTATACTTGTACTCTTTTTACCTACTGGTATATCTGAAAGTTTACTTTGGTACCTTGGCTACCTCTTGTCACTTTGCATTGTCGTATTGGTATTCTTTAATACATTAAAGATGCTTGTGTAACTCGCCCACTTGTACGGATTGTTTGATCACTTGGCACTCTTGTTGGGAACTTGTCCTTCTTGTGGCTGTGACTTTGTCACTCTTAGCATGCCTCTTGATTTGGATCATTTACCATCTTGACTCTGGATTTTTAGTCCGTCTTAAGAATGGAAGTTGTCCATTTTAAGTACATACTATAAAGCCATTTTTAATATGGTTCTTGGTTCTCTTGATTATTGGGTTTTGACCCTCTTGATACCTGTTTGTGCTTGGTGTGACAACATGATGTATATATTGGGTGAGCGTTGTTGTTGAATCTCTTGGAAAATTGTGCTATAAGCGTTCTTGACATTTGGATCTTTAAATATCGAACTTGATACTCTTTATATATTGTTTACTTGATTTATTTAATATGTTCAATTATGATGCCCTTTACTTGAGAATGATAACTTGGCGAATTTGAGGGCTCCGGACCGATAGTTTTTACACCACTAAGCTATATTTTTAGCGATAGTTGTTTCTATCGTAGGGAATGTTCGAGAGGATGCTTGAAGTTGGCCATTGAAGATGGAGATTTTGAAAGCTTTAAGGAAGATCACATTTGCATATAGGCATATATATTTTGTATAAACCTTGGGACTTGTACATGGTCTATCTTTTGTATATTTACATGAGAATTTGAGGGCTGATTTGGTCATGTCTCCATGGGTTGTAATATAAGTATCGCTATACGTTTTTATCTTTCTGGGGTGTGTAAACCCAAGTCTTGTAATATACTAAATTTACTATTTGTTTCGAATGTTTGTGTAAAGCATAAGCAGGCTGATTCCGGTACTTGAAAGCTTGTAATATTCTTGTTACTTCATCCTTGAGTGTGAGGATAATATATATACATGAAAATCTCGTTGGTTATTTGCTTAAATTACTTTGCGGAGGTCATTATGAATCTAATCCCTCTACTAGATTATAATCAGTATGCCCTCGTTAATTGCTTTTAAATGTCGCAAGTATAAGTTAGGTCTCCTTTAAAATTGTCGCTACAAGTGTTGGTATTAGAGCCTAGGTTTGTGGTTCTAGAAATTTTGATTTGAATTACTTGAATACTTGTTGACTTTCGAAAAAGGTTATATTTGTTTCATTTGGTCAATTACATGGTTTATAATGTTTTTATCTCATGTAGAGTGCATATGCATCAAGTACATATCCCTAATGCAATGTGATCTTTTCATTTTGAAGGAATTAAGTCATGGTCACTTCTTCTGACCGACCTATGGAAACTGCTCGTGAAGGTTCGGGTGCCTCTGTTTCCCAACCTCATGCACTGGAAGGTGTTGGAGAACATATCTCGAATCAGTATGTTCCCCACACTAGTGGTTCTGAAGTGGGAAACCATCAGGGTGTAAGAACTGGTCCACATCCTCACATGAGTCATGGTACTCAAACCATGAATCCTCATTTTCAACAAATGGCTAAATTCTTCCACCACATGGCTGAATCGATGCATGATCCCCACGGGATTAACTTTGAGAAAATGAGGAAAATAGGTGGAGTGGAGTTTGAAGGCACTATTGATCCCACTGATGCTGAACAATGGCTTGATCGCATGGAGAGGGTATTTGAGCAGTTAGAGTGTTCAGATGTTGCAAAATTTAAGTATGCTATTTCACTATTACAAAAGGATGCTTACGATTGGTGGGTAAGTGTTCTGAATGCCAAGGTTAAACCTTCTGTTCTTACTTGGGATGGATTTCTTAAGGAATTTCGTATGAAGTATGTCCCACCTGCTTATTGTGATGCAGAGAAAAAAGAGTTTTTGAATCTAAGGCAACGAGGCATGTCTATTGTTGAATACGAACAGAAGTTTCTAAGGCTCTCTCGCTATGCTGATGGTATTATTATATAGGAAAAAGACAAGTGCAGGAAGTTTGAAGACGGTTTAAATGATTCCATTAGGAAGAATGTGGCGATCCTGCAACATGAGAAATTTTGTAAGTTAGTGTTTGCTGCTTTTACTTGGGAACGACTTGATAAAGAAGAAGCTAGTACAAATGAAAACAGATTCTGAAAGCCTAGACCAGATTTTGGGGTCCAACCAAAAGGGGAAGGTTTGATAATTCTAAGGCTGGTAGTGATAACAGGCCACCTCAACAAAGGCAAAACAGATCATAATTTTCTACAAGTAGCATTCCAAATTATGGTCAAGGCAAGCCTCGCGTTCCCACTTGTCCACAATGTGGAAAGAATCATTATGGTACTTGCAGGAGAGCTTCTGGTGCATGTTTCAATTGTGGGAGCTTTGATCATAAAGTGAAGGATTGTCCTAATCCTAATAATGCTCCATCGTTGAGAACTGAAGGCTCAGTTCATAAGCATTTTGTCAATCCTCCTCAAACTAATAGAGGTGCAAGACCTAAAAACACCCAGGCAGCAGGTACAAGTGGAGCTAATCAAGCTAGTGGGCAATGGGCTACTACACACGCTTATGCTATGAGGCAGAGGGATGATTAAGATGGACAAGACATGATTGTCGGTAAATTTCACTTATTTGGCTTATGTTTGTTTACATTACTTGATCCTCGTTCTACACATTCCTATATTTGTTCATCACTTGTTCTTCCTGAAAATGTAAAATCTGTGAGACTTAATTTCGATGTGCTGGTTGAAAGTCCTTTGGGTTATCAAGTTGTGTGTAATCAAGTTTACCAAGATTGTACCTTCGTGATTCAAAACCTAGTCTTCCCTGCTGATTTAATTGAAATGCCCTTCAAGGATTTTGATGTTATTATCGGGATGGATTGGCTTTATAAATATCATGCGGTGGTAGATTGTAGGTCTAAGCATGTGACTTTTAAAGATCCTACATTTTCACACATCATTGTACAAGGTGAAAGATCAGTGACATCTAGTTTTATTTTTATGGCCTTGTCAAGAAAGTTGATGTGTCAAGGTTGTGGGGCATACCTTGCTCACATGGTTGATACACAGTTGAAGAGTCCTTGTATCAAGGACATACCTGTTGTATATGATTTTCCATAAGTATTTCCAGAAAACCTTTCGGGATTGCCCCCGGAAAGAGAGGTTTTATTTCCAATAGAGCTTATTCCTGGATCTACTCCTATTTCGATCACCCCTTATAGAATGGCTCCAGCAGAGTTAAGAGAATTGAAAGCTCAATTGCAAGAACTACTTGAGAAAGGTTTTATTTGACCTAGTGTTTCTCCTTGGGGAGCCCCTGTTTTATTCGTAAAGAAGAAAGATGGCACTCTTAGGCTTTGTATTGACTATAGACAATTGAACAGAATAACAATCAAGAATAGATATCCACTACCAAGAATTGATGATTTGTTTGACCAACTTAAAGGTGCTAAAGTATTCTCAAAAATTGATTTAAGGTCTGGATATCACCAACTGCACGTTAGAGAGAAAGATATTCCTAAAACTACTTTTATAACTCGATATGGTCATTATGAATTTTTGGTGATGCCATTCGGATTGACAAATGCTCCTGCAGTATTCATGGATCTAATGAATCGGGTATTCAAGCCTTATCTTGATCAGTTTGTGGTTGTCTTTATAGATGATATTTTAATATTTTCCAGAAGTAGTGAAGACCATGATAAACACCTCTGGATTATTTTGAAAATTTTGAAGGAGAAAGAACTTTATGCTAAACTTTCCAAGTGTGAATTTTGGCTTGATGAAGTAGCTTTTCTGGGGCATGTTGTATCAACTGAAGGTGTGAAGGTGGATCCTAGTAAAATACAAGCAGTTGTTCAATGGAGACCTCCCAAAAGTCCGACTAAAGTAAGAAGTTTCTTGGGCTTAGCAGGATACTACAGAAGATTTGTGAAAGGCTTTTCCATTATCGCCTCTCCTTTGACTAAGGTCTTGCAGAAGGAAGTAAAGTTTATTTGGGATGACAAATGTCAAGAGAGCTTTGAAACTCACAAATCCTTGTTGACTCAAGCGCCTATACTTACTTTACCAATTGAAGGGAAAGAGTATGTAGTATACAGTGATGCTTCTCACAATGGTCTCAGATGCGTTTTGATGCAAGAAGGGAAGGTAATTTCTTATGCCTCTCGGAAATTAAAACCGCATGAATTAAATTATCCTACTCATGATCTTGAACTTGCTGCTATAGTGTTTGCTTTAAAAATATGGCGGCATTATTTATATGGAGAGAAATGTCATATCTTCACTGATCACAAGAGCTTAAAGTACTTGGGTACTCAAAAGGAGCTAAACCTTTGACAACGTAGATGGCTTGAACTCATCAAGGATTATGACTGCACGATTGATTATCATCAAGGTAAAGCCAATGTGGTTGCAGATGCCTTAAGTCGGAAATCCTTCGCAAGCATTTCTTTGAGTCCTTTACCCTTGCTTCTTGAGTTAAGAGCCATGAATATTTGTTTTACACTTGATTCAAATGGTTCAGCTATTGCTAATCTACAAGTAAATCCAATATTACTTGAACATGTGAAAGAAGCACAAATGTTAGATGAGAAACTTGTAAAATTGACTACAGAAGTTCAAAGTGGTGAAAAACTTGATTTTACATTTACGGATGATGGTGGCTTATTTTATCAAAACAGGTTATGTGTCCCTAATGATGACGAATTGAGGAGAGAAATATTGAATGAAGCATATACTTCACCATATACAATGTATCCTGGAGGTACAACGATGTACCGAACCATCAACAAAAATTATTGGTGGAATGGTATGAAGAGAGATATTGCGGAGTTCGTCTCAAAATGTTTGGTTTGTCAACAAGTAAAGGCAGAACATCAAGTCCCAGTGGGTTTACTACAACCCTTGTCGATGCCGAAATGGAAATGGGAGAGAATAACTATGGACTTTGTTTCTGGACTTCCTCGCACTCAGAGAAATCATGATGCAATATGGGTGAGTGTGGACAGGCTAACCAAGAGTGCTCACTTCTTAGCAATCAGGATGGATTACTCACTTGAGCGTTTAGCCAAGTTGTATATTAATGAGATTGTAAGACTACATGGGATCCGTGTGTCTATTGTATCAGACGGGGACCCAAGGTTTACATCCAGATTTTGGGGCAGCTTGCAGGAAGCTTTGGGTACTAAGTTGAGGTTTAGCACTTCGTTCCATCCTCAAACAGACAGCTAGTCGGAAAGAGTGATACAAATTTTGAAGGATACGCTTCGAGCTTGCATTATGGAGTTTGAGGGTAGTTGGGACAAACACTTAGCTTTGATAGAATTTGCTTACAATAACAGTTACCAATCGAGTATTGGAATGCCTCCCTGTGAAGCCTTATACGGAAGAAAATGCCGGACCCCTCTTTGTTGGAGTGAAGTTGGTGAAAGAAAGCTTGTTGGTCCTGAAATTGTGCAACAAATAGAGGACAAGGTAAAAATTATCAAAGATCGTCTAAAAATTTCTTCTGATAGACAAAAGTCGTACGCTGATCTTCAAAGGTGTGACATTGAATATCAAGTTGGAGATAAAGTATTCTTAAAGGTGTCTCCATGGAAAAAGATTATGAGATTTGGCCAAAAATGAAAACTTAGTCCCCGATTTATCGAACCTTATGAGATACTTGAAAGGGTTGGACCAGTTGCATATAAATTGGCTTTGCCACCTGAGTTAGAAAAGATCCACAATGTCTTCCATGTTTCTATGCTTCGAAGATATCGTTCTGATCCATCTCATGTTCTTCCAGTTGAATCTATTGAGGTTAATCCTGACTTGGCGTATAATGAAGAACCTATCCTAATTCAAACTCGAGAAGTAAAGGAACTTAGGAACAAGAGAATCCCTTTATTTAAGGTACTTTGGAGGAACCATTCTGGAAAAGAAGCCACCTAGGAAAGAGAAGAAGACATGAGAACCCAGTATCCGCGCTTGTTTCGGGACTAGTTTAAGGTAAATTTCAAGACGAAATTTCTTTAAAGAGAAGAGTGTTGTAACACCTCTAAATGCTGAAACAAATAGTCGCATGTCGTTACATCATCTCGTAATTACTAGAATTGTTTTATTCTCATTTTTAGAACTTGAAATATTGTGATTTGCAAACTTGCTTAGCATAAATTGTTATCGTAAATTAAGGTATTGTATGGGGGTATTTGTGAAATTATCTAATTTTACTTACTTATAAATTGGAAGTGTGGGTATAAAGTACATAAATATAGTTATATATGTATGCTTTTTGGGAAGCCATCTATTTGTTTGGGCAGCCCCTTTTGGTGACATCTGCCCATGTGACAAGGATAACTTTTGTAGCTATATATCTTTACACCTCCTTTGATTGAATTCATTTTCCCTCAAGTCTAAAGAACATTATAACATTAGCTAAACAGTTGTTCTTCAAAATCAAGAGAAAAACTAAGTCCTTTTGGTTGGAATCCGACACACACACTTCCTTATGGTAAGTGACGAAATCTGCTAGTGAGCTGGTTAGTGTTTGGTATTTTACGCATATCTCATTCAAACGAACTTAGTTTACAGTGAATAAATATATTTTGGAAAGCTAATTAGTAGACCTACAACTCTTGTGTTTATGTAAAATTCTAATTTAACTGTTATGGATACGAAATAAGGGACACAAAATATGACAAGTTCTGTCCAGATTCTGGAAATAGAAATCATGTACGTTCAACTGTTAGTGTTTTGATTATATCTTTTTGTACAAAGCATATTTTGCGGTGTTTATTGATTATTTTCAAGATTAAGAGATGTACCTACATATTTTATGAAGGATATAAATTCCATTTTGGCCGTTTTCTGTTTCAAATCTAACTTGTGACATGTAGTGCGTTTATTGGGCAGAATATCTGTTTTGGGAGTATAGTCGTATTTGTACAGGCTAGGATTACTTGTGATGATAACCCTGTGTTACGCCATCATTATTGATATACTAGAAAGTAAATAAGTTATTGAATTCATTTTTTAAGGTTGTATATCCTCGTGTACGAGTTGAAGATTTTGATACGCTGGTTGGTCTACGATTTGAACTCATGAAGTCATGTTGGACTTTTTTTTTGCTAAAGAACTGAGGTTTGTGTATAAACTTATACTTTTACTATTTTTACCTGCTGGTATATCTGGAAGTTTACTTTGGTACCTTGGCTACCTCTTGTCACTTTGCATTGTCGTATTGGTATTCTTTAATACATTAAAGACGCTTTTGTAACTCGCCCACTTGTACGGATTGTTTGATCACTTGGCACGCTTGGGACCTTGTCCTTCTTGTGGTTGTGACTTTGTTACTCTTGGCATGCCTCTTGATTTGGATCATTTACCATCTTGACTCTGGCTTTTTAGTCCGTCTTAAGAATGGAAGTTGTCCATTTTAAGTACGAACTAGAAGGCCATTTTTAAAATGGTTCTTGGTTCACTTGATTATTGGGTTTTGACCCTTCTTGATACCTGTTTGTGCTTGGTGTGACAACATGATGTATATATTAGGTGAGCCTTGTTGTTGAATCTCTTGGAAAACTGTGCTATGAGCGTTCTTGACATTTGGATCTTTAAATATCGAACTTGATACTCTTTATATATTGTTTACTTGATTTATTTATTTTGTTCAATTATGTTGTCCTTTCCTTGAGAATGATAACTTGGCGAATTTGAGGGCTCCGAACCTACAGTTTTTACACCACTAAGCTATATGCTTAGCGATAGTTGTTTCTATCGTAGGGAATGTTCGAGAGGATGCTTGAAGTTGGCCATTGAAGATGGAGATTTTGAAAGCTTTAAGGAAGATCACATTTGCATATAGGCATATATATTTTGTATAAACCTTGGGACTTGTACATGATCTATCTTTTGTATATTTACATGAGAATTTGAGGGATGATTTGGTCATGTCATCATGGGTTGTAATATAAGTATCGCTATATGTTTTTATCTTTTTGGGGTGATGAAAACCCAAGTCTTGTAATATACTAAATTTACATTTTTTTTTGAATGTTTGTGTGAAGCATGAGCAGGCTGATTTCGGTACTCGGAAGCTTGTAATATTCTTGTTACTTCATCCTTGAGTGTGAGGATAATATATATACATGAAAAGCTCGTCGGTTATTTGCTTAAATTACTTTGTGGAGGTCATTATGAATTTAATCCCTCTACTAGATTATAATCAGTATGCCCTCGTTTATCGCTTTTGAATGTTGCAAGTATTAGTTAGGTCTCCTTAAAAAGGGTCGCTACAGAAGGACTCAATGTAAGCCACTTAGCATAGCATAACATAAGATAATAGAAAAGTGCAGAAATTCAAAACATTTTCCTTACATTTAAATTCTCATAAAACGAAGCGGAAGTCTGTAACATTTGTCTCAAACCAGTTAAACAACTTTGAATAACTCTTGGGACACAACCCATACAATAGTCTAAAACATGAAATAAAGACATCAAGGAAATGGTGGCTTTATCCTCGATACTATGAGGACTCACCAAGTCTTCAACTCCTTGCTCCTACTAAGAACCTAGCCACGAGAATGGAACTCATGATCGCCGGACCCTACATTTGATAAGAATGTAGGCAAGAGTATGCGTTAGTATAAAATGTACTAACTATGATAGCTAACATAACATTATAAGAGCATAACATAAGGTTTAGTCAACATAAGTATATATGCCATAATCAAAAGAGATGTTTTATAAAACATAAACTATAAGCATAAGAGACAACAACATAGTCATAGGCATAATCCAACATAGGCATAATATAGGCATTGGTCAACCCTTAGTCTTTCATATCATAAGAGAACTACTTCTCAAGTAACATCAAAGCATACTTGTGCAATGCATGGATGAGACCCCATAATCCCACCCACACTAAGTATCACTTTTAGGTCAGCATAATAATACTTACCATATTTGGATCTCATCCTTAGCTTACTTCTCATAGACAAAAGGAATCTCTCACCTTTAGTCAATCATAACAAGAAAGGAAACGATAGCACAATCCTACCTAAACATGCATCATATAAGATAAACACTTTCTAGGTAACCTTAACTCATACTTGTGCAATGCATGGATAAGACCCAATAATCCAATCCATACTAAGTACCACTTTAGGTCCTCATCACTATACTTCTTGGTTGGGAACTAATCCCTCTTTTGAAACATTGGAACACTAGGAGATACTTCTTTAAGCACATCTTAGTTCCTCTTCTTTACTTGTGAACACTATGTGATACTTCTTCAAGCATGTCTATGTCAATTATTAACTTGAACACTATGAGATACTTTATTAAGCCTGTCTAAGTTTATTAGGTATTTGAAATCTTAGAGATGCTTCCTCAAGTATGTCTTAGTTCATTATGTTTGAAAACTTGGAGATGCTTTCTAAAGCATGTCTTAGTTCATTAATGCTTTTGAACACTAAGAAATACCTTTTCAAGTATGTCTTAGTTCATTGGATACGAAGATTGCTACTAGAAACCTGGACTTCTCTATGTGAAGACTTCCATCTCATGAGACCTACTTTGGGAAAAACCGACTCTCCTATGTGAGAGTTCCCCTTACTTTGGAAGCCCAAACTCAACAAGATGTGAGCCTTCTTCAACCTACAAAATCAACACACCAGTATTTAAAAAACAAAAGAAAAGCAAATAAAACTTGGGTTGCCTCCCAAGAAGCGCCTTAGTTAATGTCGTGGCACGACACAAGTCCCCACTCAATTTTGATTCACGAGGTTTGCCCCAGTGTCACTATGCAATTTTCCTTTTCGTTTGGGGTAGAGACAAGATAAAATATGACCCATTTGGGTCTCTAGTAGTTTAATAGATATGGATTGAGAAGTAGTCATCTGGTTCAGCATTGAGACATTTTATTTTATCTCTTTCAGTACTCTGTCGTGTTCTTCTACTTTGTGGAGAATGAGTGAGAGTATCTCTTCTACTTGTCCACCCTCGTACTCATTGGGCTTTCAACGCTCGTGAGGGGGAATGTACCGATCTTTCTTTTGGTACGGTACTTCCAATTCCATGGTCTCTCTGGCCAAGAGATCCATCTCAGTCAACAGTGTGTCCAAGACCTGGTCATTCTCTGTCTCCTGTTGGTCTTAGTCATGTGATCAAGGAGTTGGGATGCTATTGCATAGGGTAGTTGTGTGAGACCACCTGGAGAAATTTGGTCAGCCACTCCTCTCTTCTCAAGACCAAGACCTCTATAGAAGCAGTCCAGTAGCATTTTATATTAGAGATTCCATGAGTTGGGCATTGCAACAATAGTGTCTTAAATCTCAGCCACAACTCATGGATTGCCTCACCCTCCAATTGCTTGAAGCTTAGGATGTCATCCCTAAGAATCATCATTTTTGATGAAGGGTGGTTCACTTGGTTACCGTTGCTACAAGACATTCTCCTTTCTTCTGTACTAAAAGATCAACATGCAAACCAAAACTTAAAGTAAGTAGATTCAACTATGACTAAGAAGAAAAAAATTCAACTTCACCAAAAAAATCTCAAACAAAATCACTACCCGGCAGCGGCGCTATTTTGATTAACGTTTCAAGGATACTTCATCCAATTCTAAGTTTCAACGATCGCTAGTCAGTATAAAACCCAACTAAATGAGTTAGGGTCAAATCCCACAGGGAGCGGTACGTGTTGGAGATTCAATAGCAAAGTGTGAACATGGTAAAATCAGCCATAACAATAGACATTATCGAATAAAAACATAAATCAAATCAGGGGATGACACGAATGTCAAATAAGGGGGTTTTGGTTTTAATTATGAACTACAAACAGCTGAAAACAATACGAAATAATAATAATGAGACGGGTTCTTGGGATGTTATTCTATTATACGATATTATAGACAAATGGGTAATTGCAACTGTTAGGAAATAGTTGTATATTAGTGAGTAAGCTAGACTATAGAGGAGGTAACCATTCTCTCGAACAATTTACCCCGAATCAAGTTGATTTCTCTTGAACATCAACAAGCAAGCAAAATAAGAATAGCCCACACCTCAGTCCATTAACTATCTCGAGTTGAATGTGTGGAACTAGGTTTAGGATTCACTCTCTCGAGCTGAATCCATGTCAACCCAATACCCACTGACCATTAATCAATAAGCTTAGTTTTAAAACCTCTCTCTCAAGCAAGCCAAAAACACAAGGGTAGAACTGTCTTTGCAACTACAATTCTTAAATTAAACCACAATTATTGATTGAACTCACTTCTAAACAACATTTAAACTAACAATTAGCAATACCCATAAACTAAATCCTCCCATAATCACGTAATCACACCCCACAAATTGGGGTTTTAGCTAGACATCATAAAAAGATAAAAAATCGTTACCAAATTGAGTTTCCATCAACTGTGAAAGATTGATTTCATTCTTACAATGATCCAATTCGAAGAATCTCAAAAACCCACTTCCAATTTCTTCAAAAGTGAAAAACTTCAATTCTTCGAAGCTAAGGAAAAACTAGAGAAAACTTGTCTCAATACTCAGAATAATAATTACAGATACTCTTTAGAATGAATAATCCTAATATCATGATACCATAATAATTTTTCAAAACTGTATTTATAGTCGCCAAAAATATGCTACGAAGGACCACTCAGCACAGAAAGTCGGGCTCGCCGATCCACTCGGCGATCCGCCCTTCGGTCACTTCTATCGCCCTTCTGCCTTGGCCTTCAGCGTCCTCAAGGTATGTAACTTTGGGCGATCCAACACTGCATCGTGGAACCACTCAACGATTCGCCGACTCCTCATTTCTCTCACCAATGTGGTTATTTCCTTCAGGGCTTAGTACACTGGAACTTTAGGTGGTCAAGCAGCCATTCGACGACTCGTCAAATGGGCTTGGCGATCAGCAGACTTGTTTTTCTTCATTCTTTCAGCTCGTTTTGTTCCTTTTTGCAAATTAGTGTCTTTGCTGTATTCCTCAATCCATATAGCTGGAAATCAAGGATTTTACATTAGTTATTGGCACAAAATAAGCATTTGAGAATACTAAATCATTGTAAATAATGCCCTAAATGAGTCCAAATCTCGGACTCATCAAAAGTCCTTCCGCAACAATGACACTTACTAGTCTACCATTCTCATATAGTCTTCAATCTCAAAGCCATTACAAGCATAATTCAACATATTAGGTTTACTATCAAAGCCCTAGCAATCAAAATTCATGACTACAAGTCTTACTCTTAAAGATTTACTTCTTAAAATCATCATACATACCTAGATTACAAGACATTCTAATCACATGATTCATTCTTAAGTGATTCAAGTCATATATAATCATAAAGGTTCAATCTCAAGCCTTACTAGTCATGATCCATCACATATACATTATTCTAATTCAATTGTCTACATGCTTTTATTCTTGAACAATTACTATACATATCATCAATCTTAGAAGATTATCTCTAAATCCTCAATTTCCCTTCTTAAGGCATAAACCCACATTACTTCCAATTTCATTAAATAGACTAGGGTTAGACATGGAAAACATGTAATTTAATCTTAATAGCATGATTCACTACTAATTCTATCATAAAAAATCGATACCCACTCAATTGGGTCAACATACAACATAACCCACAACATTAAAGAAACCCTAACTTGAATTAGGGAATTATTCATCAAATTGGGGGAATTCTAGGGGGCACCATGGATGAATAAGTTATCATACCATGGATACAAATCCGTCATAAAGCATGGAAGATTGGAGAAATTTGACCTAGCTTGACCCTTCTCCTCTTCTTCTTCTTCTTCTTCTTCTTTTTGAGTTTCTAGAGAGATAATTTTTTAGAAGATGAACTTTGGGATCTTTTGGGGATTTGGAAATAATGACTTAATTAGGGTGGTTAAAGGATTAAAATACCTTATATTGGTGTACTAAGACTCTACAAAATGATCTCACTTAATAACTACCTAAGAAGGAATTCCCCTAAATGTCCCTCACTAGGCAGTCTACTCCCTGGCACCACTGTAGGCTCCACGAGCCGTTGTCCTGCCCATGGTCCTTGGGCAGTGGCTTGACTATGAGGCTTTGGCCTCCACAAATTGAATGCATCTTCACGAGCCTTCCCACGAGCCGTGGTCTTCACCACTTGCCGTGAAGTGGCTCGTAAAGTTGAGCCACTTTGACGAAGCTTCAAGGGAGCTACTTTCTTGTCCTTCTTGGACCACACCAAGAGTTGTGGTCCTCACCACTAGCCGTGGTGGTGGTAATGGAGATGAGGCAGTGCATCCCAAGCTTGGGGCAGCCTTGGCCCTTGGCTTGGGCCTTGCCCCTTGGCCTTGGCTCTTGTTGTCCTCACACTTAGCCCTAGTTTGCCTACTAAACTACGGGATGTTACAATATCTCCCCCTTGGGGACATTGTCCTCGAATGACCTTCTAGGCACTTCTTAAGCTCGCAACTCTAGACTAGCTACCCATTATTCATGCAAATCATCTAAATGCACCTAATAAAAGGAGGAACTTCATCTCCTAGCTAAACATACTCAATTTAACACAAGGAAGTAGGAACTACCTCTAACAACCCAAAATGCATGAAATTATCATAACTAGCCATGTTCAAGGAGGAACTATCATCTCCGAACTAAAACATGCTCAACACACTCTTATGGAGCTCATATTTAATTTATTCTTGGAGGATTCTCTCAACTCCAAACTAAGGCATGCTCTTTAATTCATCTCATGAAGTCTATAGGCAACTTATACTCAATGCACTAAAACATGAGGAAAACAATTATGCAAACTCATTTTCTTTCCAAACACAAGTTTTTATGAACATGCACAACATAAGAAAATCATGGAAACATCTAAAACTCACATGACTCCAAAAAATAATACAACTAAGAGGGACTTGCCATCTCAAGTTAAAGGAGGAATAGAAGGAAAATATAAGGATATCGGGATATCTCATTGGCCTCGGCCACCTAAGTAGCACTTTCAACTATCATCCTCAAAATCTCATATGTGCCTATAAGACGGGGTCTAAACTTCCCAATTTCATTACACCCTTCTAAGGTGAGAAATTCAAGTAAACCCAACTCATAATCATTAGGAACACTCAACGACCTTGCTAACTAAGCACATCATCTCCCCATTGGGAGTAAGCCTAGCCAGACTTTTTAAGCACCATATCTTTCAATTCTGAGGTCGGATCGAGTCTTCACTAAGCTTTCACATCCATTACACAAGATTATTCTAAACCATGGTGAATTACACTACTACCCTTTAGAGGAGTCTTCTCATTCAACACATCTAGGCATTTACTAAAACACCGTATTCACCAAATCTATTACATACTCCAAAACTCATCATGACTATGTCAGGTTCTACCCTCACTAAAACAAACAATAATGCAACTAATCCATCCTAAAGATGTCATCTAAATCTAGCATATCAATTCCTATCTAGTCACATAGCCATAATTGGTATCACAACCAACTTTTTTCCCTCGTTCCTTGTAGCATGAGCCCTTCGAGTAGTCATTTCATGAAGACCATCAGATAAGGAGTAGGAGAGAGACCTTATAGAGTTAAACTCTATAGAACGACTTAGAGAATGAAGAAGTGAAGTTTCCTTCATATATAATAGCCTCAAATTCATAAATGTGGTGCACTTCACATTTATGAACAAGACTCTACTAGATGTGATTTGAGACATCCTCGAACTATTCTAAACCTTGTGCTCTGATTATCAAATTTGTCACGACCCAGGGGTATACCCTAGATGTAACATGGAAAATAGAACCACAAAGAACTCAATGTAAGCCACTTAGCATATCATAACATAAGATAATAGAAAAGTGCAGAAATTTAAAACATTTTCCTTACAATCAAAGTCTCATAAAACGAAGCGGAAGTCTTTAACATTTGTCTCAAACCATCTAAAACAACTTTGAATAACTCTTGGGACACATCCCATACAATAGTCTAAAACCTGAAATAAAGACATAATGTAAATGGTGGTTATATCCTCGATGCTATGAGGACTCACCAAGTCTTCAACTCCTTCCTCCTACTAAGAACTTAGCAACGAGAATAGAACTCAAGATTGTTGTACCCTACATTTGATAAGAATGTGAGCAAGAGTATGTGTTACTACAAAATGCAGTAAATATGTTAACTAACATAACATCATAAGAGCATAATATAAGGGTTAGTCAACATAAGATATATGCCATAATCATAAGAGATGCTTTATAAAACATAAACTATAAGAATAAGAGACAACAACATAGTCATACGCATAATCTCCAACATAGGCATAATATAAGCATTGGTCAACCCTTAGTCCTTCATATCATAAGAGAACTACTTCTCAAGTAACCTCAAAGCATACTTGTGCAATGCATGGATGAGACCCCATAATCCCACCCACACTAAGTATCACTTTTAGGTCACAATAATCATAATTACCATCTTTGGCTCTCATAGTTAGCTTATTTCTCATACACAAGGGAATATCTCACCTTTAGTCAATCATAACAAGGAAGGCAACTATAGCACAATCCTACCTAAACATAAATCATATAAGAGAAATACTTTCTAGGTAACCTTAACTCATACTTATGCAATGCATGGATAAGACCCCATAATCCCATCCATTCTAAGTACCATTTTCTCCGGAGCATGCAACTGGGGCATAATTTTTTGAGAGGACCTCAAAAGTTTCGTCAAAAGAGCATTTTTTTTATAATTGGCAATATTGGGGCAGAAATTTTGAGATCCAATCAGAGGACTATCCGTTTGCAGGTCACAAGACTGGAACAATTTTGAGTGGACCTCAACAATCCCATTTTATTAGGGATCATAAGACTGGGGCTTAATTTTTGAGAGGGAAACAACTTTTGATCTATAGAGAAAAATTTGAAATTCTAAAAGTTCCACACCAGGGCAATATATTTTGAGGAAACCTCAAAATTTTTGGCAAAATTGAATTCACAATATAAGGACGATCTTTGAATAAACATCAAAGGAGCGTGTTGATCTAACCAGAGATACTTATCAACCGCCCCTCTTATAAACTAATTATTTTTCCTTTAATTCAGAAAAGACAGGTATGCAAAAAAAAGTGATTCCAACAATCGTCTGAAGGATCAAACTAATTCATACTGTTATATTGAGCTTGACAAATCGCTAGTAAATGTCACCCTATCCTCCCAATAATATGAAGAATGAAGCCACTTATATTGAGCCCAAAAATCGCTAGTAAATGGCACTCCATCCTTCAAATAAGACGAATGTCCAAGTCGACGATATTCTTAACTATCACGATGAGACCAAAATGATAAGATAAATGACCAAGGTACATTATACCGAGCGCGACAAATTTCAAGTAAATGGAACTATATCCCTTCAACTATTATATTGTTCCATAGAAATTGCATGTGCTCGAAAATTACATGTGCTCAAGAATTTGCATTGTGCCCAAGAATTTGCATTGTGCCCAAAAATTGCATTGTACCAAAGAATTGCATGTACCCAAGAATTGCATTATGCCTGAGAATTTCATGTGCCCGAAAATTGTATTATGTCCAAGAATTTGCATTGTTGCCCGAGAATTTTATGTGCCTAAGAGTTGCATTGTGCCTAAGAATGACATGTGCTCGAGAATCGCCTCTGCCCAAGACTTGCATCTGCCCAAGAATTGCATCTGCCCAAGAATTTGCATTGTGCCCAAGAATTGTATTGATCCCAAAAATTTCATGTGCCCGAGAATGGCGTGAGCTCGAGAATTCATGGCTATCCTTTCCCACTTCCATTCCGAAATTGGCATTCTTTGAAGCAAACCTACAGGCCTTTGGTGTTCATACTTTACTTGTTGGCAATTTTGACACTTAGCCACAAACTTCGCTATATCCTTCTTCATGCCCGGTCACCAATAAATTTGCTTCAAATCTCGGTACATCTTTGTCACACCCGGATGAATGGAATATCGCGAACCATGGGATTATGTCAACAATTTCTGAATCAAGTCATCAACTCGAGGAACACAAATCCTTTCTGTAAAACTGAGCACACCTTCCACATCAAGAGTGGTCTCTTGTGCCATACCGATCGCATTCTTCTTCTTAAGTTCATTCAAACTTCCATCCTCATATTGTTTGGCCTTGATCTCCTCAATGAACATAGCCCTAACTTCAATGCTAGCTAACACCCCACATATCTCTAAGATGCCCAACTGCATGAACTTACACTCCAAGGTCTGAATTTTCTTAGCCGAAGGTCGCTTGGTTACACTCAAGCAAGCTAAACTACCCATAGTCACCGTTTTTCGACTCAAAGCATCTGCCACTACATTAGCCTTACCTGCATGGTATTGAATGGTGACATGATAATCCATGAGTAACTGCATCCACCTTCGTTGTCTCAGATTCAGATCCTTTTGAGTGAATACATGCTGCAAACTACGATGATCAGTAAACATTTCACACTTGACACCATAGAGGTAATGCTGACAGATCTTAAGAGCAAACATTACCGTTGCCAACTCCATATCATGTGTTGGATAATTCCTTTCATGAACCTTCAACTGTCGCGATGCATAAGCTAAACATTTTTATCTTGCATTTACACAGCACCCAAACCAGAATGTGAAGCATCACAATAAACTATAAAATATTTACCTTCCATCAGTAGTGCTAGAATATGTGTTATGGTCAAGAAAATCATGAGTTTTTGAAAGCTATCCTCACATTTTTCAGTCCATTCAAAGGGTACCTCCTTTTTGGTCAAATTTGTCAAGTGAGTGGCGATAGAAGCAAAGTTCCTCACAAATCAACGATAGTAGCTAGCGAGCCCCACAAAACTCCTAACTTCCGTCACAGAGCTAGGCCAAACCCAATTCTTACCGCCTCAATCTTTTGGGAATCTACCATTACCCCTTCTTTTGAAACTACATGTCCCAAAAATGCAACCGAAGTCAACCAAAATTCACACTTAGAGATAGCACACAACCTTTGTTTCCCACGAACACCCATAACAATACGAAGATGGTCGGCATGCTCTTTCTCACTTTTTAAATAGACCAAATGTCATCAATAAAGACTATAACAAATGAATCGAGAAAGGGTTTGAACACACCATTCATTAAACTCATAAAAGCTTCAGGCGCATTAGTCTACCCAAACTGTCATGACCCAGAAGTACCCCTAGACGTAACATGGCATACTTGACCCCGAAGGGGTCGCATACAAGACCTTAGCATCATCATAACATAAGATCGTAGAAAAATAAGGAAATTTAAAACTTTCTTTAAACATACATTCGAAAAGCATTTCATAAAAGCGGAAGTCTTTACTAACATCTTTGTCTTAAACCATCTATGAATAACATGAATAAAAGTCTTGGGACGTATCCCATATAAAGTCTAAAACATACGAAAAGACATAAAAGGAACATAAAGGGTTTTGTCCTCGAAGCTATGAGGACTCACCAAATCTTCAAGTCTTCTTGCACATAGGAACCTAGCCTCCAAAAAACTCAATCTCCCAACACCCTACATTTGATTAGAATGTAAGCAATATACGTTAGTACAAAATGTACCAAGTATGAAAGTTAGCACAACATCATAAAGCATCTCAAATGGTTAGTCAACATAAGTCATAAGCATAAGAGACAATAACATAATCATAACATAAACTTCAACATGAGCATCATATCATCACAAGTCAATATAAGACATACATAACTTCATACTTCAACCATTAGACTTTCATATTCAAGTGAACTAATTCACAAGCCACCACCAAGCATACTTGTGCAAGGCCAAGATAGCATCCCATAATACTATCAAGGCTAAGTACCTCTCTTCGGTCATTCTTGGTCATAGCCCACCTTCATAGTCAAGACCTAGGTTTTCATGTCATAAGAGCACTATACCCTTAAGTAACCTCAAGGCACACTTGTGCAATGCATTTGGGGTATCCCATAATACCACACACACTAAGCATATCCTTAAAGTCACCATATTCATATAATCATTTCTAGATGTCACTATTGACCTACTTTCATATTGACAATGAACTATCATCTTAAGTCAATTATATCATGGAAGGAAACTATAACAACAATCCAAGCTAGGCATACATCACATAAGAAGACACTTCATAGGTAGCTTCAAGTCATACGTGTGCCATGTATGAATGGCATCCCATACTACCACTCACACTAAGTACTCCTTTAGGTTAGCTTACTCAATGCTAACTATCTTCCATTCTATTCTATCAAAGAATAGCATACTACTATGCTAGGCCTAACTACCATGGAAAACAACCTATAATACAATCCAAGCTATCACAAAAAGGATACAAGTATACCAACCTAACCACCATGCAACCATTCAATAAGATGCAAGCTATCCTTAGGGGAGTATGAATCCTCAACCCTAAGCTATCCTTAGGAGAGTAAGGTGTCTCAATCCTAAACTACCATGAAGTGGTCCAGGCCTAACCAAGTCAAGCTACCAGGAAGGCATTCTAACCATGCTACTTCAAGATACCCACAGTAGAGTTTAGATCCTCAATCCTAGGCTACCATGCCTAAACTAATGCAAGCCACCACGAAAAACATCCTACCAATGCTAGTTCAAGATAACCTTAGGGCAGCTTAATTCCTCAATCCCAAGCTACCATGAGATCTACCATCCCAAGCTACATAATTCAACTATCCATGAAGGAATCATAAGACTCAACCTCAAGCTATTCTATTCTAACAAGCATGATTCATTTTAGGTGATTAACCTTTCACATTCTACATATATGCAAGATATCTCATCATATTAGACTTACTCTTCAAGCCCTACATTCAAGCTTTATTCCACAATCATCATACTAGTCTAGATCACAAGACACATTAGCTCTAAGCCTTAGTCATAAGCAATTCTAAGCATAATTCATCAAAAGTCCCAATTCTTAATCATTTTAATTCATATTCTATCATAAATGCATAAGTGATAGCATCCAAGGAAGCTCTACTCCATTGAAGGACAAGGATGAAGCTTTAGAAACTCCAAGGAGGCCCATAACAAGATCTCAAACCAAGGAGTTCAATGATAAGCTCAATGGGCTTCAATCGCTGATCCAAAGGTGTCTTATT
>JAJOOR010001509.1:0-58016 GCA_036250505.1 Solanum acaule | reverse complement strand
AAGAAAATGAACTACATACTAACCCACCCCCCCCCCCCCCCCACCCCCACCCCACGTTCACATTTAACTTCAAAAATCCCCAGCTTTTTTTTCTGAACACCACGAGCATCATAGTCAGTTCATAGAGAATTCCATAAACAACCTCTTAGGAGCAGTTAACAGTATAGATAGTGTCATCACCGTGTTCACAGCTGCATTGATGGTAAGTTTTGCAATACAGAGGAATTTTAACATGTGAACTAAGAAAAGCAGGTTCTCCAAAAGCACAGTAAGTTCAACAACATACCCAATATAACCCCACCAAGTGGGGTATGGAGAGGATAGAGTGCACGCTGACCTTACCTCTACCTTTGAGGTAGAGAGGTTGTTTCCGATAGACCCTCGGCTCAAGGTAAATAACATTCAAAAGCAGTATTAAAAAGGAAATAACGGAAATAATGAATCCATGGAAAAATACAAGCCATGTCAAACAGTAAGTTTTATTTTACTTGATGAAGCATAGTAAGTTCAAGTCAAATAAAACATGAACTCCCAAATCCTAGAATTATTTTTTTGAGAATGGCAACATTTAAAATTCCAAGCAATTATTTACTCACAGCATAATGGAAAGCCTGCATGTTGGATAAATCAGCTGCTTGATCCACTGATATGGTAAAACCAAAACCACCAAGTTTCCAAGCTCCATTTGAAGTGATGAGAATAGTCTGCAAAAGTAATTAGCTATGGAAAATCAATTTTCAATTTCACATCCCAACACAAGGTATAAATTCCAACTTGTTTTCCTTAAAAGAAACAATTTTTTTATAACACAAGGAGTAATGACCTGTCATTTTCCAGGTGTAGAAAGACATGACCGTGACATCTAAACCATAACAATCTAAAATTTGTGCCAAGAAGCTTCCCGCTCTTGCTATTGGAAGATTACAAAGCATATTATGGACTCATTTGTTTGCACTATTTGAATGGTTCAGACCTTAAGTCATTAAGTGCATTTGTTTACATTAAGATTTAAGGACTTATTTGGTCGGAATAGGTCTTGATCATTAATATCTTGAACAAAATCTTAATATCATTAAGAGATATTTTTGTGTGGATAATTTTCACCACCATTGTATCCACAATTACCAGCCCACCACCACTAACACCTTTGTCATCACAATCACCACCACCATTGTCGACGCCAATCATCAACCACCTCTGTCTTCACAATCACCACCACTGCCAACCACCAACGTCAGTCACTACCACCTTCATTCTTCCACCTCCATTATTATAATTAAATCCACTATCGCCACCACCGTCACCATGACTATTAGCCACTACCATCACTTCAACCGATTCCTACTACAACCACCTCCACCATCAACCAGCACCATCGCCAACTACCACCAACACATCGTCAACCACCACATATACTTAAGCCACCACCATCAACACCAACAACTACTAACAATAACCAACTTCACCATCATAGGCACCACCACCACTGCCAACCACCACCATCATACCAGTCACTACATCACCAACCACCACTACCACCACAAAACATATCCACCATTACTAGCAAACATAAATGTTTCATATTTTTTAATCAAATAATGATATTATTTTATTAAAATTTATATTTTTTAATATTTAACTACTTTTTTTATTTGATTTGTATATTTATTATGTTTACAAATAAGAAAATTATGCGCATTCAAATGTTGAAAAACAATCAATCTTAATCATTTGGTGTTCATATCTAGAGACAACATCTTAATCATTTTGATATTCATTCACATTCAAATGTCTTATTCTTAATGAAAACAAATGAGGCATAAGGACACTTCCTATCAAAATGGGTGGATTCAAGGTTTCGTAATGGCTAGAAGTTGTAGGGGTAGTACGAAAGTGACATCTTCAGTATGTTGATGACACCCTGTTTTTTGTGATGCAAAAGAAGACCAATTGAGGTACTTACGGGTGATTCTAGTCGTGTTTGAAGGAGTATCTAGTCTACGCCTTAATTAGCAGAAAAATCTTCTATTTACTATTAACAAAGTCCAAAAGATGGAACACTTGGGGGAAATTAAGGTGGAAAAGTTGGTGTTTCGCCAACTATTTACCTATGATTGCCTTTGGGAGCTAAATCTACTTCCAAAGGAATATGGGATAGTGTCATTGAAAAATGTGAGAAGAAATTGGCCAGATGAAGACACATTACTTATCTCTGATCGGTAGATCGACACAAATTAACTTAGTTTTAGATGCTCTTCCTACATACATGATGTCTTTGTTCTCAATTCCATTAGGGGTCATCAAAAGGTTGTACAGTATAGGAGAAATTTTTGTGGATGGGTAACGAAGAAAAGGTAGGGTACCATTTAGTCACATGGAAAACTCTTACTATTGGAAAGAAATATGGGGGACTAGGATACAGGAACCTGAACATTCACAACAAAGTACTGAAAATGAAATGGCTCTGGAGGCTTTCAAATGTAAGTTAGGTTTTATGGGGTAAAGTCATAAATGCAAAATATGAGGAAAACAAATGGATGATTAAAGAAGTTACTACACCATATGGGGTTAGCTTATAGAGGTCTATTAGGGCATTTGGAGTGAACTAAAGAGCAATACAAAGATTAAAGTCCATGACGGTAACAAAACTAGCTTCTGGGAGGACAACTGGCATGAAATAGAAATCAGAAAAAGCAATATCCAAAGATTTTCAATCAGGTTATTCACCAACAGAGGAAACTAGCAGAAATGTGGACACCTCAAGGATGAGATCTTATATTTAGAAGACAACTCAATGACTGAGAGATGGACAGGGTACAAAATTTTACAGCATTCTTGAACAATTCAGTGGGTTCCAGGCAGGGGAAGATGTATTGGGGTGGCAAGGTAACAACAGTGGTCCTTTCAAAGTGAACGCAGATGAACCAGTCTAATCAGCAGATCGATATTTGGCCTTGGAAGCATATTAGGAGACTAATATCTCACACAAAGTAGCTCATTTTGTGTGGATTTTGGCGAAGGAAATTGTCCTCACTCAGGACAATTTAATGAAAAGAAAGATCACAATGTGCTCCAGATGCTTTTTGTGTGGAGTTAAAGCAGAGACAGTTAACCATCTATTCCTACATTGCAGGGTGACAGAACAACTATGGAGAATTTTCATTATGCCTGGGAAGATCACAGAAGCTTTACAGAGTTGGGAGGAAGGTGGAACACTGACAAATAACAGGAATAGAAGGGAAAAGGTCCCTGCTTGCATCTGGTGGACAATTTGGAACAAAGAAAAGAAATTGAAGATGCTTTGAGGGTACAGAGAATTGTATGCAAATAATCAAATTGAATTGTCTCATGCTCTTGTGTTTTTGGTGTAAACAGATATATTCAAATGACACTAAGTCTATTATTGATGTCCTAGATTCAATATAAAGTAAGATAAGTTTAGTGCCTTGAGTACATGCATAAATATGGTTTCAGTACAACTAATGTATTGTTTTGCTATATATATTTATTATTGTACAGTAGTTACCAGTTTCAAAAAGCAAGACTTATCACAACAAGAAGAAAAAAAGTCATTTCATTTGACAAACTTGCAGTTATATATGCAAGAACCCATTCTCCCCCCAAGGACGATTAAATAAGGGAATTAGATTATTATACTGCTCTAGAAGACCCTTCATCTCATTTTATGTGACAGTGTTTGACTGCATAGAGAGTTTAAAAAGGAAATAAGGATTTGTGGTCTAAAACAAGTCATACACATTTGTGTAACACAAATCATCTCATTAAGGGTAAAATGAAAAGTTTAAAGTTTCAATTATTTTCTAAATGTAAAACGGTCACTTTTGGAGCAGACCAAAAAAGAAAGTGTATCACAAAAAAGGAAACTGGCGGAATACAAGAATGGTACTAGCATAACATTTATGGTAATCCTCCACATAACTCTGCAAGAAATCCCTAATAGACTCCATTAGCCTCCAAAACATCTTAAATGGCCAACCTTGCAGTCATCAGCACCATTGTTTATTTCTCAAAAAAAGCAAAACAAAGTCTACCATTACTCTTAACCCTTATGCTAGTAAAACAATTTACTTCTTCAAACATAAATTTCCCTTTTTTGAATGCACAACACAACCTCTCTTTATTTTCTTTTTGTTATAACAGTGGTGTTTGTGCTAGCTGGCGCGCCCTTGACTATTCCATCAGCACCTACTACCTCCCACTAGCACAAATATCGGGTCACTGCCTACCAAGGCTACTTAGGCAAATGGAAAAATATCAGTGTTTTTGGTGTCTACTAGAATTTGAACCTCGTCTCCAAAATTTATACCCAACTCATTGACCACTAAGGCCACACCTTGGGTGCAACACAATCTCTGTCTGACTGTTTTTTTTATTAAGGTAACATTGTATAGATGATCAAGTTCAGAACCAAAAAAATTACTGAGCTGAGAATTTTTTTTTTTGAAAATGGTAATTGTTTCTATTTCTGCAGAACAGTACATAGGTTGTACTGGAGTGCAGGAAGATCCTTTTTTTACACAAAAACTTATACATTTCCAATTAATTCTACCCAATCCCCCACTTCCCCAGCCAGATCCTGCCTGACTGTGTTTTTTAAAACGAGAAGTGGAAAAAGGTGACAAGGGCCCCTACCGCTTTAAGCGAGAAATGAGAAGCTTAGTAGCACTCACTTCATCGAAATGAAGCAATTTTAAAAATATATGAACATAAATCTTGCACAAATAAATAGAATAACCAAATAAACAAGAACTCAGCAGAAATAAATATATATAAGTAAATCTTTCAATTTAAAAACTTAAAGTAAGAAGTCAAATATATGTGTGTCTATATATGTATATAAGCAAGTCTTTCAAATTATAAGCTGGCTTCAAATAAAACAAAACTAACAGAATTGAAAAAAGAAAAACAGAGAACGTAACAAAACAAAAATAGTTTTAGAACAAAGAACGATGGGAACAAGAAACCCTAGAAGCTAGGGCGAACGAAATTGAACAGCGAGAAGGAGTGGGAGCCAGAAACGCAGCTGCCAGCAGAAAAGAGAAGGAAGAAGGAGAAAGAAAACAAATTACCTGGAGCGAATTTCTAACCCCTACCAGTGATGGAATGGAAGCAGATGAAATTTCCTTTCACAGCAAACTAATCTAAAAGTTCCTTTTCTTAAGAGAAAAAAAAATAGGCCCCCTACTTTCTTTTTTTCTTCTAAGAAAATAGACTCTTTTTAAAAACACATATGAAGCAATCACTTCATCTGCTTCACTAGGGATGGCAATGGGGAGGGGCGGTTGCAAAGCGGGGCGGGTTATAGTGTTTGCAGGGCAGTGCGGGTTAATGTTTTGCGGGGTTGGGCGGAGCAGGGCAGGTACAAAATATTTTTTTAGGAAAACATGTGGGGCAGGGCTGGTACGGGTTAGGGTTTATTTTTCTTTTGAAGTTAAACTAAATTGGGCGAATAGCAGATGCAAATCAGTTGACAGTTGACACTGAATTTCTAAGTTTATTATGCCTATCTTTTGTCTCTAGTATTTATACAATATTTTATCAAGTAAAATGATGCATCACTTGTGATGAATTCTGATTCTAATTAATTTGTATGCTGACTAGGCTATATATTTTATTATTTACCTTCATAATCATGGTGTTAGAAAGTAATGTAGCAGATTCTTAAATGAGAAACTAAAGTGTATGAAAAACTTAATAAATTACAGCATTGTTTTACTTAAGTTAAGTGTCAAAATTAAGCACATGTACTGTTATGTTGAAGTTTTGCGGGGCGGGTATATGCGGAGCGGGTATATGCGGGGCGGGGTGGGGTGGGGCGGGGAAAAATAAAAAATTATGCTATGCGGGGTGGAGTAAAGTCATTGCGGGTTTGCCCCGCACCATTGCCATCCCTATGCTTCACACATCTGTCCAAGAAGCGACCGCTTCATTGAAGTCATGTCGCCTCACACCCTAGAAGCGCTACTTGCTAAGCCTCGCCTCGCTTACTGCTTTCACAACACTGCTGCCAGGTAATCTTTAGCTACATGACCTACCATAGCATTTAACTAACATAATATAACCTTGCCGTATTTCTTTCCTAAACCAAGAGGCCACACTTAATCACTAGAAATATGATTGAGAATAATACCTTAACAATTAGATATGATAACATAGTATTAAGAGGAAAAGGGACAAATAGGAGAACATAATAATGAACAATTAACATTTCACAGTAGGGACAATACGAAATGAGTTGTGAATAGTATACAAGCTCTAGAAAGAGCTTCTTTCCTCCTCTTCTAGTGCACCGAACAACAAAAGAAACACTTCGCTACCGATATAGGATATATTTGGCAACAGTATCTCACGACCTTGGTCATCTCTATATTTGTACTTTAAATGTATATTCAGTTGAGAAATGGAAGGTTTCATATCAATAATATGCATGATAGCAATGCATAACCCACACCGAGGTAATGACATAAATAGTTAGAAAATGAGAGAGAAAAAAAAAAATACCTCAGGTGATATAGACCGATGAATTAGACGAGCATTGCTGTGGAGGAAATCCAAGGTTTCTGCAATTTGGAGCAAACCATGTTTAACCTCAAGCAACCCCATTTCCTGCATGAAGCAAGATGGCATCAGGAAAGTACCCAGTATGACCAAGTGCTAAATCACAGTTCACAAGAGACACAAGGTGATAATTTGCATCTTTTATTACACAAACGTACCAAATTCAGTGTTCCTTAAAAATCTAAATTTACAAGCAAAACTCAAGTATGTACACTCACACAATCCTCACAGATGGCGTAAATTTGGGAAGGAGATTGATTAATACAGTCACCTATCAGAAGCTTGGGCTTCTAAACATAAGGGAGTTGCTGCAAGACTCCATCTACTCAATCACCAATTACTTGTTTTATCACCCTTCCCAGATAGTTAAGAAATATTTGGTTTTATATATAGCAGAGTTATTGAGAGCCGCAAAAATATTTTTGATGGGGTGAGAGCCTAAAAATGCAGGCTCCGAATCCACTTTGTGAGATTACACTGGATATGTTGTTGTTGTGAGAACCTAAAACATGGTTTATTATTTTGTATACTACCAGTATGTTAGAGAACTTAACTATACTCTTTTTCTTTTGATAAGCAAATGAAATTTTACTAACAAAAGGTGATCCCAGAATACGAAAGATTGACAAGGAAAGTTCTACAAATCTATAATTCTCGAGAAACCCTATCCTCATCAATACACGCAGGAGTGATATGTGTACTTCACAAATATGCAAAAAAAAAGGGGGGGGAAAGCAAGGTCGAACATTAATTTTTCTCATCCTTTTTCTTCTTCTTCTTCTTTTTAAATTTATGGGCCTTCAAAAGCTCTAAAATTCCTTTCCTTCTATCAGGTTCACATGACAACTGGAGACATTTTCATGCTCTATGCTCCGTAGCCAGTCCAGCTCCGCATTTCCAGCTCCACACAAGATGTTCTAGATTCCAGGCATAGCTGATGCCAAACAGGTATACACTTTTTTGTTTCTACGGAGCTGGCTTCCCCATTGGTTTCCCAATGTCAATACATTACCTCTTTACTTTAAAAAAGAGCAACTATAGCTAGGGGCAGAGCTAAAGTTTTACGTGGGGGTTCGGACGAACCCATTAACTTTTGTATAGACTTGGTATTTGTACTAGAAAAATCAGTAAATATCCATAGTTGTTTAGGTGTAAACCCACAAACAAACAGAAGTATTGGTTTGGTGGTAATTGACAGGCAATCAAAGTCCTCAATTTTTGTGAAATATGGGATCGAACCTCACCTGCCTCAATTTTTTCCTATACATATTTTCTTTTCCCCTCTCTTCCTCTTATTATTTTTTAATTTATTTGCCTATTATAATGTGTAGTAATTTAATGAAAAGTTGATTTCTAATCATTGATTCTATGAATGTCTCATATTTTGATCATTTATAGTCAATTTTTCCTGTTTTACTTCTAAAATTTTATCGCCAAAATCCCTGACAAAAATATGTACTATACCATATACAATCTTAAGGATATATTTTGTAAATAAATTACTTTAAGATTATGTACAATTAAAGAAGTTTCAATACTGACATATTCTTGGTTCTACAAGTATTTTCGTTTTTGTTTAATGTGTTTGTGTTAAGGGTAAAAATAATTAATTGGACTAGACTAAGAAGTAACTCTACTACTTACTATTGCATATGTTTATATGGGAGACTCCACTCCTCCATTATTTTTCTATCAATTTATTTAGTATGCATAATGCACATTATGCACATTAGGTGTTTGAGAAGCTTCCTTTGTGCTTTTCTTTCAACAAGCTTTATGACTCATTTTGTGAGTTCTGATTTCATCATTGTGATAATTTGCTGACAAGTGATAATTTTGTGACTTTTAAAAAAAAAATTGAACCTAGAAAAATCATAACAAATTATAAGATAATCACAGTGAAACATACAATTCGAAGTGCAATTTGTAATTTTGGTGATTATCAAGATCTTTAGCAAAAGTTTATATGATTGATATTCGTTGAATTTTGTAATGATAGTGTTTATATACTATATAGTGTTTAGTTCATCATTTGTTTACGTGTATATTAAATATTGGTAATTTATTTGTTAGTTAGTTTTGGCTATTACATATTAGCTTGAGTTCACTGCCTTTTCTTAAAATTTAGAACCCACAAACCTTTGGCTCCACCTTTGACTATAGCATCATCACATATTTTTTCTTTGTTTAGTATTTTACAGTGTGATCCAAATCCAATGTATATAACAAAGTCAATACATACACATCATATATACTCAATCCCAAGCTAATTGAGGCCAATTATATGAATCCTTCAATATTCTTGTGCTCTATTCAGGCCAATTCATTCCACAACTAATAATTTGTCTTTTGAGGCAAAATTAGGTGTTCTCAAAATTACATGCTTATACCTACAGTGAGACATAAGTCTCCCACAAAACTCAAATACTCCTTAAATTGTGTATTTCCCATTTTGCAACCAACAAGAACTTCTTTGTCCAAATTGTGTCTTTCCCATTTTGCCACCAACGAGAACTTCTTTGTCCGTAGGAGATGACAATGACCTGTGGTGATAGGTGAAGAGGAATCTCCACATCAATGTTGACTCCAACATCTGGAATCATCACATACAATTGTGATAACCATATGCACAGGATGAAGACGTGTATCATGTGCTCATGACAATACGTGTTCTTTATAGATACTGACAAGGACACTGTTACAAGTACCACTAAGATAAATTCCTTAAAGCTAAATTGAAACCTTCTCTCCACTAAATCTCTCCAAGCAATTACAACCTATGACCACATTCTAGCTCTATATAGTGAGATTCTTTTAAAAGAGAAGCAGTGATGCAAACGTTGTTACCCAGCTAGACAGAACATATGTGCCGCAAAAGCCAAAATCAAAATTTTAATGACATCAGACAAGCAAGGAAAATCTTTTGTCTGATACAACCCATCCCTCGTAACTTTTTTTTCTAGCAGCTTTGAAAGTAGATCTTCCAATCAACTACTTAACCATCCCTTTTGGTCTAATACAAACCACCTCTAGCTTTCAGAGTCAATCTAACATCTTGAGTTAGTAAATCTAAACATTTTGTCCAATGATAATAGTCTCGTATGGCCGGAGTCAATCTACATCTAAAGTAAAGTTTGTATATTGCACACATAAACCTAAAAGAATGTATAACATCTACTATGAAAATGACATATAGTTAGAGCTCCTTCTGAGCTAGGATCAAACTCTTCTTTTTAGTATGATTGGGCCGTGTAGTAGTAGAGCAAGAACCTGTTGAACTGTGCAAACTATTTCCCAACTTTGGGTGAAATTTGCTTTCTCTTGTGATTTTTGCTACTCTCTCCATCTCAATTTATGTGAAGTAGTTTGACTGGGGAAGAACTTGCAATGTTCCAAAACTACCCTTAAAATAAAGAATTTTACATAGAAAAGTACAATTTTATGGACTTTTTGCTGAATAAATGAGACCCAACATTGGTAAAATACTGATAGTGTCATTAAATATTTGCCAAATAAGCAAATGTGTCATTCCTGATGGGACTGACTAAAAAGGAAAGTGTATCATATAAATTGGAACAGAACAGAGGGAGTACTTTTTTTGACAGTACTGGTCTTGATTGGTGTAGCAGTCTAGGCACTCAAATAATCCAGCTTTTTTTAATCAGTTACTAAGGAAATGAAACCGAGTTACCATCATATTTATTCGTTCAATTAACTACACATCAATCCCAAAGTAGTTGAGAGAGCTTCTTCTTTTTATTTATAAGAGTGGTGTCCGGATCCACTTAGTCGAAGTAACCTCTTCTCTGTCCATCAAGGCTAGGACAAATGGGAAGAATTCACCTAGTGTTTTTAACAGCAGCGGGATTTAGACCTGAGACCTCACTACTTCATTGACCATTAGGTCACGCCCTTGGGTGTGGTCGAGAGATAGTTGTTATCATCACATTATTGCAACTCGAAAATTTATACTAATAACCCACTTGTTCTTTTCACTTTTTTCTTTCTTTCTGTGATAAAACCACAATGTAACTCAAAAACCCATGTAAAGATCAACAAAACTCAAAAAAACTTCAAACTTGCCAAGAAAGATCGGATAGCCAAAACTAAAATATATGGACCTTAAAAGAGCAAGGAAAACCTTTTTTGGTCTAATACAATGAGTCCCTAATAGCCTTGGCAGTGAATTTTAGAACTAACTATTTATGATAGTCTAATATAAACCATCCCTAGTAGGCGGTAGCTGTCAAAGTCAACCTTACATCTACTACATAAGTTAGTAAATGGCACCCATAAACCCAAAGTGAACTATCTAAATAAGTAAAAGTGAAGTATCAACTAAGGAAATGACACAAAACGTTAATTAGGTCACAACACGATAATATACTAATTACTATCTAATTTCTCTCTTCCGATTTTTTTTCCTTCTTTTCTAGTGATAAAACCACAATTAACTCAAAAATAAAATGACACACTTAAACCACCTCAAATCATCACAATCACTATTAAAATCCAAACTTGCCATGAAAAATTCAAAGAAATATGCGGTTAATTACACAATAATCCAAAAGACAGTCAGAATAACATGATTACCATTCCTTTAAGCTCCTTAGGAACTTTCTCAATATTCTCCAAATCCCCCAAAGCATTAGCAGCCGAAGCGAACAAGGGTTCTGTAACCATAGCCATACCATTTTTACTCTCATCAAGTGCCTGCACTACATGAACAACACCAGGATGTCTCAACCTCACCAGCCGGGCGGCATCAGCCCGAATGATGTCAAAAAAGGAGTCTTCAGCAGTCTTGGATAGTCCTGCTCGTTGTCGTGCCTCGGAAAGAGCTCGCTTATCAAGAAGCCAAACACAAACGTTTGGGTACAAGGCATGGCCATCTCGGGCCTTGGCCGAGTACAACTTCCACGCTAGGCCCGGTCCGGCTGACCCGATCTGATCTAAGAGATCGTAGTCTTGTAAAGCTCTGGGTAAACCAGAAACTTCTTGTACGGTGGTTTGAACCGTTTTCTCGATCACCGCTGAGGCTTTAGCTGAGGCTTTGGCGAAGGCTTGGGTTAGAGTTTTCATGTTGATAGACATAATTGATATATTTTGGGAAAAGTATACGGTGGAAATTTGGATCGTCAACGGCGGCGCGTGGCGGTATCGGTGGTGGTGGTGCTGAGGGTGGAGGAAGAAAAGGTAGCTGGGATTGGAAGTTAAGGAAGATGGGATCCCAAATCCCAACAACCACCTTTTGTTTTCTCACTCTCTCTGTAGAAGTCCTTTTTCTCTTTTATTATTTATTACATTAAAATTAAAATTAAATAAAAATAAATTATTCCTTATTAATCAAAAACTAGTTATGAAGAAACCTGCAGTCACGGGCCCAATAGTTATCGATAAATTTATTTTACAGTTGATATCGGTACTAGAAGCCCCCAGAGCAGGCCTGGAAGACTATGAGCCCCACCTTCTGCGCGCGAGCCGAATGACGTAGGTGCACAAAAGTACTGGATATCGTTTGTCCACAAACAAAACAAAAATAAGGTTAGTTTTTAGTAGTAGTTCATGAGACCTCGAATTCCCACGTTCCAGTGTGCATTATGCCAACAGGTCTCGCCCGAAGACCAAGAAGAATAAATAAGCAAAGGGAGGGGCTTCTTCCTTCAACAGAGGTAATGCTTATTCTTCTCCTTCACTTACTTTCTTTAAGACAGGGTTCACCCACCCCGGTTACAGCATTCCTTTCTATTGCGCCTAAAATCTCTATTTCTGCTAATATTTCACGTGTTTCTATTTATGGTTCTTATGGAGGTTCCCTGGAAATAAATAAGGGCGCCTTTAAAGCGTTCGTTGGAGGAAAAGGTTGATGCTAGAGTATTACATAAGCAAAAAAAAAATTGAGTTTGCTCTACTGTCCAATGGCTTTAGCCCGGAATCGGTGCTCAATGAGAGGGGGACTGTGGACAATCAATTCCAACTCATCAACAAATTCCTGCCATATACATCCGCTGAGATGTCCAGCGGATTCCCGGGCCTTGACAAATGGTCGGCTGGTTAGATGCGTGGGACAGAGGGCTCGTAGTACCTGTTAGCGCGTGTATAAATCGGGTGCTATGAAAATTGTGTTTGTATATGTATATGTTCTTTGTGTTTGTATATATGCATAAAATTTGAATTCGTATACAATTGAATCTAGTTAAAATAGTTGTATTTGTATATCAAATCTCTTTCTCGTTTTATACAAACACAAATCATACATTGTATTTTGTATAATTTGTGTTTGTATAAAGCGAGAAAGAGAGAAAGGCAAAAGAGAACTATGCATGAGAAGATTTGTATTTGTATAATTATAAGTGTATAGGACGAAGAGATATGTATTCGTATTTGTATATACAGTTCTCTCGTTTTATACAAACACAAACACAATTTATACATTTGTGTTTGTATAAAGTGAGAGTGGCGGGCGAGATTCAGGGGAGAGAGGTGAATGACAAAGTGTTTGCTACGAATTAGAATAAAATGAAACTGTGGTTATAGCATTTATTTTGAATTAATAATTTGCTATTTCATACAATTTTCATTTTAAATTATTTATTTAGTGTTAAATAAATATTTGATAATAATTATTAATATTGCTGAACTTTAAGTGAATGATTAAATTATTCTAAAATTCTGTTTTAAAAATCATCTCATCTTTTTCCTCACAAATCTAATGTGAAGAGGGATCATTGGAATATCCATAATTAAAGTATTTTTCTTCATTGATCGTTGAGTATTTATTTAAAATAGTTATAAAATTTACACAAATATTAGCGACATTCAAAATAATAAAACTATAATTAAAGGATATGAATTTAAAATAAAAAGGTATAGCTAAAATAGGTTATATAATTTTGGATAAATTATATACTAATTAAATTAAAATAAAATTTTAAAAAAATATTTTTGAAATTTGAAATAATGAATATGTTATAATGGACAAGGTAAACACTAAAGCATACGATAATTTGGTTTAATTGGAATTGAAGTAATTAAATGGTAAAGTCAAATAGAGAGTTGGATATGATATGGTAAATTTTTCTACAATTGACGTGGTGATATTAGGTGGCTACATGTCATGCCTACATTTGTTGCCAATCACGTGACATGAATGCAGGTGGGCCCAGGTATAAGCAAGAGGAAACCACAAACATTGTATTTTTTGTCAGGGAGAAAGTACAAATAATGCAACAATTAGTGCAACATCAGCAAAGCATTTAGATATAAAGTGTAGAACTTGAAATGACAAAAATACCTCTAATTCAATAACAATTCCAAGTAGCACACATGTCGATGAGTTGGTGCTTGCTAAGTGCAACAACTCTCTC
This sequence comes from Solanum acaule, assembly GCA_036250505.1. NCBI lineage: Eukaryota > Viridiplantae > Streptophyta > Magnoliopsida > Solanales > Solanaceae > Solanum > Solanum acaule. Next base: position 44,070 of record JAJOOR010001509.1, on the reverse strand, counting down.
TTATATCCATCTAAAAATTTAATGACAATTCCAAGTAGCACACATATCGACGTGTTGGAGCTTGCTAAGTGCAAAAACTCTCATCTTTAAGTCCCAAGGAAACCCATATTTCTCTTTTATGATTCCTACCCAAAATTCTAGGGTTTGCATGATTCTTTATGGGTTCAATTGTAATTGAGTTTTTTCTTCATAATTGATTTTGCTATGCATGATTTGATCATAAATGCATGTTTTTAATGATTTTCAATATTTATGATTATGAACTAAGTTTTGAGATTTATGCACGCCTTATGAATTGTGGAATTTATGAATTAAAGATGCTTTTAGATAAAGTGTCAATGTGTTTTACAAAAATGTTGCTTCCAATTGAAGTATTCTCATTATAAAAAGATGATCATGATTTAGATGCTTTAGATAAGTGTCTTATGAGTATGATATGAAATCATGATTTTGAAAGGAGTTATTCTATGATATGAAGTTTATGATTGAATTGGTATTATTAGATTCTTACTATTTCAAGTATTATGATTATAATATGACTATGCTTGTTACGTTTGGAGTTTACTTAGCACCGAGTGGACTTTGGGATGGAGGCTCACCTGTTAGTAGAGACAAAGTTCTTTAATAACAACCCCCTTTTTTTTCATAACTACGTGCCCCCGTAGAACTTGTCTCGATTGGACATTAGCTACACTACTAAAAAAAATAATGAATACCGACCTAAAAATTACCTATCTCAAATGGAAGTCGGTAATTCCCGACCTCCGGAGGTTGGTATTGCTAAAAAGAAGTATCTAGATATACCATCAATGTTTGTGCAGTATGACTTCTCGAGTCATCAATGATCATATTACAATATGATTTTGATATGTTTTTGAGAAAGAGTTTTCAAGTATGGGTTGAGTAAGAGTATAATGAGACTAAGTATTCTCAAATGTATCCGTTTTTACATTGATAAAAGAGAAACTTTGATTTCTAAATGAGTTATGAGTTCAAAAGATATTTCAAGAGCAGTTACATCTTTTAAGAGGGTAGTTTGAGCAATTATCTCAAACCAGAGAAAGAGTTATGATTTTAAGCATATGAGCATGAGGTATATATTATTGGGAGTAGTATTCAACACCGATATGGGGACAGTTCTGGCAGCGTGGGCGAGACAATGTATCATCACGTATTCATGATCATCAACCGGCGCTTTGTTGATCCCATCGCATTCTAGTCAGCTTTTGTGAGCCTTCTTATATTCTAGAGGACTTCACCTTTACCTTACAGTTAGTAGTTTTGAGATGTCGTGGGTCTTGTCTCGATATCCATATGTAATAGTAGAGACATCATAGATAGAGTTCATGAATTTTTTCAGTATTTACCTTCTTTTGAGTTGTTTTACAAACTATATATATATTGAGTATTGTTCAGTCTTTTTTTAAAAGTTGAGAATTTGAGTTGAATGAATTTAATTCAGTTTTAAGCATATGTATTCTTGAGTTAGTCTTCTGCTTGTAGTCAGGCAGGATAAGGGTTTGTAACGACCCAGAAAGTCATTTTTAGAATTTTTTATCAAATTATCGTTTTACGCATCTCGGTAGTTGTCCTGAGTCACTTTTGATCAATTTGTGAAGTTGGTTGAGAATTTTGAACTATTCGATAACTACGGTTATTTAGTTGACGGATATTTTATTAAATAATTTATTTATTTAGTTGGTGATTAATGGGTCAAGCCCTTAATTTATTTAGCATCCCATGTCACTTGGCCCATATACATTAAAATATGTTAGTAGGGTTTACCATTTTAGTCCACAATCATATCATATATATATATAAAAGAGAACCCTAGGCCCGCTTATGTGGCGCCACCACAAACAAGAATTCCCTTTTAATTTATTTATTTACAAAACTAGCCTTCCCCTTTCATGAAAAGTTGTGACTTTAATGAAAAGTAGTGACTTTTATGAAAAGTTACGACTTTTCTGAAAAGTTGTAATTTGTATGAAAAGTAGTGACTTTTATGAAAAAATATGACTTTTATGAAACGTTGTGACCTTTCTGAAGAGTTATAACTTTTCCAATGAGTTGTGACCCTTTCGACAAGGCACAATAAGAATTTGTTCACACTATCATTTGTTGTCTATAAATAAAGGGATTTCCTGTCACTATTATTTGTAGGTTTTTTTCCGCTATAGGGTAGTCAAATTCAATTTCATTAATTAAGCCTCTTATGAAGTTTGTTTCATTCTTCAAAGTTTACTTCCTCCAATTTCATGGAGTTTAATCTTTACTATAAGTCATCGTGATTCATGTAACAATGACAATTCATTTTTTCTATCTTGGTGACTTTCTTTTACCTCTGTTAAAAAATTTCACCAAGGATGATTGAAAATTAATTTTCTCTTTTGTCCCTTTCTACAGGTTTCTTCATATAAACAATGAAAATTGATTTTAACTGCAATGCTACATTACTACTCTTGCAGCTTTCCTCCCACAACTCATAACACTTTTGAAATGGTTGAATTCATTACATTTGATTCTTTAGTAAACAAATCTTTTATTTGTAGATTTTTTTGCAATAAGACAGTCAAATCCATATACATTTATTAAGCTTCTTATGAAGTGTGTTCCATTTCTCAAAGCTTTCTTCCTCCTATTTTATGAAGCTTAATCTTTTACCGTAAGTCATAGTGATTCATGTATCCCTTGAAATTTCTTTTTGCTATTTTTGTAAGTTTTTTTTTTTTGAACTCTATTAAAAATTCCAGTGAGGATGATTGAAAATTTATTTTCTCTTTTATCCCTTTTTACAGGTTTCTTCATATACTTTTTGGGAAAATTACTTGTGGATTGTGTATATTTGATAGCATACAACAATAAATATGTGATTACTAATTTGGAACCAATGATAATGTTTGTTAAAAGAACCAAACATATTGTTCTCTTGCTTGCCACAGTTAGTATATTATTTGATTGTTTTTTCTTAGGTACAAACATTTTGTATGGATTGAGGTATACATATTATCGTCTCTATTGAAGAAAATTACTGAATTTTTTCCAGCAGATAATGAAGAAAAACACAGATACAAAGGCTCGGAAAAAAGCTCGTAAAAAAACTTGGTTTATTATCAGTTCCTTCCAAGACTCTCCAAGTAAAAGTCTTTCTCCTATTTCTTCACTTCTCAATCCTAGCAATAGTAATGACTATTCTGAGACAATGAGGAAAAACATTTATGATACTCACAATTTTATGGTCATTTTTAACATATACATAATACAGCATACTATAATAAATAAGAGATTGATGGAGGTTCATAAGAAAGGAGTCGAAGTTCCTCCATTTGAATTTAGTTAATTATGTTCTTGTATGGAAGTGATGTTCCACTTTACTTGGGAGAGTTGTTGTTCAAGGCTTTTTGGTCTCTTCTTTAATGTCTGATGTTGTTCTTTATAACTTCTTGGAATTTAGAAAATTTCATTACTTCTGACCAACTATTTTCATGGAGATTTTCTTAGACTTCTTTCTTATACTTAAAATCTCTCTATGACTCATAATTTTTGTATAACAAAAATGAAAATTAAAAAAAATATTGCACTTTAAGATTTCAGAAGAATGTTTTACCTTAAGATAAAATGTTCTTGACAATGTAGTTATGTATCGAAAATACGAATATTACCGAATGACCATATGTAAGCTTAGTAAAATAGTTCAATCCCGTGCGAAGCACGGATAATTTACCTAGTTTGAGAGAAAAGAAAAAGATTGTACGAGGGAGGCAGAGAGGCACAGTTGGCGTCGCAAGAAAAATAATCCTTGCTTCAGGTAAACCTCAAGTTTCATTCTTATTATGAGTAGTAATTGCTAAGATAGGGGTATACATTAGTATTATAATATCCTCCTTGATAGAATGTTGTTTAGTCATTGTTGTTTGGAAGAATTTTCACCAGAAACAATAACAAACATATTGTATTCAATAATTTGTAATGATGACACTTTCAAACATAGTTTCATGCACCGCCAATATACTTGTCCACGCTTTAATTCATATGTCTACCAAACTTTTAGTTTTATTTTTAGAGGTACAAGATTTTAGAGTATCCCACTTAAAACGACATTTGAATTTGGTAAATCCATACATATATACACATATATATTATCCTTATTAGCCTAGAAATAAAAAGAGAGGCTAAGTGAGTGATGAAATTTGATGATGTGATTAATTTTGACTTAAGGTGTATTGTATTATATGGATATCATTAGAATTATAATATTTGGAGATATTGGAACCTTAGGCTTGAAATTTGGAGAAAATTGAAAGAGCTGACATGTTAATTGGTATCAAGATTTAGAAACTTGATTATAGGTTTGGGTGAGTTTTTGGGTTTAAGCTAGACATATAGCATATGAGCGTTGTTAGTTTTGAAATCTTATTGTGATTACCAATTTGAATAAATTGCATTTATTTGGAAGTCCAATGAAAGGGGAAGACTCAAGTCCCGAAGTGATTGTTCGACTATTTGAGGCAAGTGGATTTCTAAACCTTTTTTTTATGACAAGGTCGGGGAGTAATGAGACTTGGTGATGGGTTGACTATTCCATGTTGAATAATTCTAACGATGAAAAAGGGGTAATAAAAGGCAATGTGATTAATTGTTGGTGTGTGATGTGTTGAGAATGATTTTGAAAAGCTTATTGATTCATTGTTGGTGTTGTATCACGATTGTGTTGTTGTGAATTGTCAATGTTATGAAAATAGACATCTCCTCATTATTGTGAACATGTCATTTGCATTGTTTTGATACATGATTGTGACAAGTGTTATGTGAATTGAGAAAGAATAAGAAATTAAATAGGATGTACCATTTTGAGGGACGTGTCGCACGCCGCGACAGATACTATATATCGAGGGACGTATCACGTGTCACGATGGATACTATTATCGAGGGACATGTCGCACGCCGCGACGGATGCATGGACAGATATGTCCCCCATGGGTCGTGAACTGAGAGACAGCGGGTGTGTATCGTTAGGTCAGACATGCATCACTATACTTGACATTGCATATCATTACATTGCACATTTTTATCATTGATGCACTTGATCTTGTGTGTTGCTGATCTTGTGAGTGCCTTTCTGTGGAAGTTGTGATTGATGAGTATTGAATTTGTTGTTGAGGACATGTAATTTGTTAGAGTGTTGTTGTTGAGATGTGTTATGTAAATTATGAACGGTTAGGTTGGACTGATTTTATGCAGGTTGTAGTTGTGGAGATTTGGTTGGGTGTAAGGAGAACCCGTATTCTATTTCCTTGGCTTGTGTTTAGAAGTTTACTTACTGAGTACCGTGTGGTTTGGTACTCTCCCCTTGTTTCTACATTTTTGTAGGTTACTTGCCCGGACCTTCGTGATGTTTTCTCTTCTCCCTGTCTGAGGCTTCTTGTGGAAGTTTGTAAGGTAGATGTTTGTCAACTCAGTGGACCTTCTTACTATTATTTATGATCTTGTTCTATTCTAGAAACAATGTCATTTTAGACGTTTATCATTCTTTCGATTCAATTGTAGTACATTGTAATACTTTAGAGGCTTGTACACGTGACAATCAAGTTTTGGGATTTTATTAAGTTGACTTATGATATTTTAAGATTTCAATATGTCTTTCTTCCGCATAGTTGCTGATATTTGAGTTTTAGGCTGACTTGTCTTGGTGGAATAAGACGAGTGCCATCACATCCATTTTTGGGTAGTGACAAAATGGTATCAGAGCCCAAGTTCATAGGTCTCACGTGTATACAAGTTGAGTCTAAGTAGAGTCTCAAGGATCAGTATGGAGACGTCTGTACTTATCTTCAAGAGGCTATATTGACTTTTAGAAAAAATCTTCACTTCTTGAATCTCTATCGTGCATCCTTTGTTTGTTCTAATTTTTTTATCACTTCATTACATTCTCTCTCACTTATGTGATGACTCATGTGTAGTTCCTCATGTCAGTAGTTGGTGTCGTGTATGGCTTGTGTAACATCTCGTAAATTGAAATAACTAGGAAGAAACTTATAATTGGAAGTAGTCATTTTTGGAAAAGAATGAAAATCTGGAATTTTGTTAAGTTAGAATGAGTTGAGTTTTGGTCAACTTCAAACAACCATAACTTCTAGCTCAGGATGAGTTAGGTGTACTTCCAGATATGGTAGGAAAGCTCTTGGAATGATCTTTCCAACACCGTTGAATTTGCACGATTCCGAGTTCGTATGAGTGAGTTATGGCCTTTGGAAGTTGGGCTGTTCGAATAAGGAAAGTCTAAAACCGGATTTTAGAAGGGTAGTTTGATATTTTCCTTATCCAACTTAATTAATTCGTTTTTAGGAGTTCAATTGGGGTAAAGTCAGATTTTAGTTAATTTAGAAAAAGTGAATTTCACGCTAGGGTTTGGAGAAAGGAGAAAAGAGGAGATAGGAAAAGAAAAAGCAAGATTCGTCAAGATCGTCGAGTTTAGCTTGTGGATTTCGTCAAGGGGTGATCCCTACGAGGTATGTGAGATCACATAGCATTGGGTTAGTTCACCCACGCACCAATGATGATTCAATTCAGCGAAATATGTTTGGTTTGAAAGTAAATCTTTGAGTTCTTGATGAAATTCGTTTGAATTCTTCTGGGTTGTTTTATTGAAGTATCTTGCGCTTTGATTCATGTTTCTGGGTGTAATTTCGATTTGAATCTGCTATATATTGAGGGTATAAATGATTCTAAGTGTTTTGGGAAAGAAACCATTGAAGTTTAGAGGGTTTAGAGATGAAAATCGAGAAAGAAAAGTCATAGTTCACCTGGGCAGGGGCTTAGGGCGTCGTGTCTCTCAGAGCCACGTGAGAGGCTCTTTGAACTTTGACCTCTAGGGTACCGCGCCAGCCAGAGTGCCCCAAGTCAGTCTCTGAACTTTGAGGGCTGGTGCCCCGCGCCTCTCAGAGCACCAGAGACGTCAGTTCTCCCCATTCGTTCCCCACCTTTTAGTACTTATTCCTTAGCAATGTACCTATCTTTTCTAGTTGATTCCAACACTCTAAGGTACATCTAAACATCATGAAATCATCCATAAACATGAGATCATGAACCTTGAATCCATAATCCAATTCAAGGAAAGTTAAGATCAAAGTCAAGAAAAGTAAGAGTCAAGTCAAGAGAAGTTTATAAAGTTTTCAAAAGTCTTTCACAAACGTTTTAACTTTGTTTAAAGACTTGAGTTTCAAGTTAAGCAAAGAGTAAAGAGTTGGGTTCATTTCTTCAAAAGAAGTATATCGGGACTATGTATTCCCAAAGAGTAAAATGTTTTCACATTTAAACAAGAAAGGAAACCTTGATTTCCAAAGAGCCTTTGAGCTAGTTTCAGAAAAGAGTAATCACTTTCTAAATGAAGCAAGAGACGAAACTATGATTTCCAAGATAGCCTTTGAGCTAAGTTTTTGAGCAATTATCTCAAATCACAGAAAGAAGTATGTTTTTAAACAAAAGATTTAATATCACATTTTTGGGAGTAGTATTGAGCACTGATATAGAGGAGAGTTCAGACAACTCACAGCCCCCATAAACCATGTAGCCATCATGGGTAGAAAAAGGTCATATTTTTTAGATGATTCCTTTAGTGCTTTTTAACATAGACTAGTGGATCCACTTAGTAGTTCAGGTTCTATACCCTTGGCAAGGTATATGACGGCCCTGGCAGCGTGAGGCATAACGTTGTATCATCCCAATAACTCTTACGTGATGGTTGTCGGTTAGAGAAACTCCCACAGAAATAATTGTATTCTTAAATACACCATTTTTTTGTATTTTTACATACATCTCAGAGTTATATGTATCTTTGCATACACACAGAGTTGACATCATGTTTTAAACAACTTTTCTTTACATTGCACTTGTTTTAAACTGTTGTATATTGAAATGAGTTCAGTTATGTTAAGTTGAGTTGAGTCAGGTAAGTTCTTCAGATTCTTTTCTAGTCTATGTTGTGTTTAGCATTCCAACTCGCATACTCGTACATTCAATGTACTGGTGCCAGTTGGCCTGCATTTTATTATGATGCAGACAAGGTAACTAGTATCGGCATCTAGCGCATCGTTGATCCAGTAAGCACTCCAGAGTCAGTTGGTGAGCCTCATTGCATTTCAGAGGACTCATTTTTAATGCTTTCAGTTATTTTATTAGTTCATTAGGATCTCATGGGGTTTGTCCCGACATCCATCTCAGTTGTTTTAGAGTCTTCATAGACAATCAGATGTTAGTTCTTTAGTCTTTTCATTGTCATTATCTTATGTTAAGACTTGAGTTAGACTTAATGGCCTAGTTGAATGTTTCATTATAACATTCCAGTTTATTACATTGACTTGTCTTTGTTGAATCAAGTCTTCCGCTGAGTAAGTAAGCCAGTCCAAGGGTTCGCTTGGGGCTAGCAGTGCTAGTCTATGAAGTCATGCCAGTAGAGTCCTAGTTATCGTTGTGTAGCGCGCCACATCTATAATTAGGAGGCTGCAATATTTAGGAAATTTCTTCACTTCTTTCATACTCATTTCGTGCGTTAGAGTTTTATCTCTAAAAAGTTTATTTCTAACTCGTGCTTACGCGTAACCGATTGTGAGTTGGGCTGTTTTGAGAGTTCTTTCATGGGCTGTTTCTTTCCCCGTGAGCTAAGAGAAGCAAAGAGATGGTTGCCGACATGAGGAGCAAGATGAGTTTATTCGTTGTTGGGTTGCCTCGTCTATCAAGTAAGGAAAGTAAGGAAGCCATTCTAATAGGTGACATGGGCAGAGCAAGGCTGATGATCCATGTGCAACAAGTTGAGAAGGACCAGGTGAAGGATAGAGAAGAGTTTGAGAATAAGAGAGATAAGACATCAGGGAATGAATCCGGGCAGCAAAAGAGTAATGCGAACCGATCTTCTTTCCAACATAACTAGAAAGGATCTGCTCCATCATCTGCTAGTGCACCTGTACCAACGAACAAATGTGAGTACAATAGTCAGAATTCTCAGAACTTCAGAGCTAAACATGCGCATTCGCAAGGTATTAAGGCACAAGGGGTACTAAGACTCCTGCATGTACTAAGTGTGGTAGGAAACACTCAGGGGTGTGTCATGATGGCTCCACTAGTTGCTTCAAGTGTGGCAGAATGGTCATTTTATGAGAGAGTGTCCTAAGAGCAGATATAGTAATGGTAATTGGGCCAATAGAGCCCAGTCTTCTTCAGTTGCTCCACCAGATAGAGCTGCATCTAGATGAGCTACTTAAAGGGCAGACGGAGAAGGTAACCGTCTATATGCTATTGCTAGTCACCGAGAGCAAGAGGATTCACCAGATGTTGTCACTGGTATTATCTAAGTCTTCAATTTTAATGTTCTTCCTGAGCAACTTCTTGATCCCTTCAGTGTTTCTACACCTATTGGTGAGTTTATTCTAGCAGAAAGAGTCTATCGTGATTGTCCCGTTTCCATCATTCACAAGAGTACCATGGCTGGTTTAGTTTAGTTAATGTCATTTTAGGTATGGACTGGCTTCATGCTTGTTATGCATCAATAGATTGTAGAACTTGAGTAGTCAAGTTCCAGCTTCCATTGAACCAGTTATAGAGTTGAAGAGTAGTTCAACAGTGCCTAAGAGTCATTTTATTTTGTACCTAAAGGCAAGAAAGTAAGTTTCCAAGGGGTGTGCCTATCACTTAGTCCGAGTTAATGACTCTAGTGTTGAGATACATCATATTCAATCAGTTTTAGTAGTAAAAGAGTTTCTAGAAGTCTCTCTAGATTATCTTCCCGGAGTCCCTCCTGAGAGAGAAATAAACTTTGATATAAATACTATTCATGATACTCGTCATATATCTATTCCGCCATATAACATGGCACCAGCAGAGTTGAAAGAGTTAAAAGGGCAGTTGAAAGATATTTTAGAGAAAGGTTTCATTCGACTAAGTATTTCACCTTGGGGCGCTCCGGTCTTATTTGTGAGAAAGAAAGATAGTTCCCTTAGAATGTGTATATGTTTCCATAAAAAATAAGTATCATTTTCCGAGAATTGATGATCTTTTCGATCAGTTTCAGGGTGCTTTTTGTTTTTCTAAAATAGACCTTAGATCTGGCTACCATCAGTTGAAAGTAAGGGAATGTGATATTCCCAACACAACATTCAAGACCCATTATGGTCACTATGAGTTTGTGGTCATGTCGTTCGGATTGACCAATGCACCTGCAACGTTCATGGACTTTATGAATAGAGTTTTCAAACCTTATTTCGATATGTTTGTTATCGTCTTCATTGATGACATACTAATCTATTCAAGGAATGAAGAAGATCATGCTAGCCATCTCAGAATAGTTCTTCAGATTTTGAAAGATAAGGAGTTATATATTAAGTTCTCTAAATGTGAGTTTTGGCTTGAGTCTGTGACGTTCTTGGGCCTCATAGTTTCCGGTAATGGAATTAGAGTTGATACGCAAAAGATAGAGGTAGTGCAGAATTGGCCTAGACCCACATCTCCAACTGATATTAGGAATTTCTTGGGTTTGGCTGGATATTATAGAAGGTTCGTAGAGGGGTTCTCATCTATTTCATACCCTTTGACCAAGTTGACTCAAAAAATAATAAAGTTTCAATGGTTTGATGCTTATGAGAAAAGCTTTCAGGAATTGAAAAAGAGGTTGACTACTGCCAGTGTTGACATTACCAGAAGGTACGCAAGGATTTGTTGTGTATTGTGATGCGTCTAGAGTTGGTTTGGGTTGTGTGCTAATGCAAAATGACAAAGTTATAACTTATGCCTCCAGACAGTTGAAAGTTTATGAGAAGAATTACCCAACCTATGACTTAGAGTTGGCTGTTGTAGTATTTGCTTTGAAGATATGACGTCATTATTTATATGGTGTTCATGTGGATGTATTCACTGATCACAAGAGTCTTCAGCATGTGTTCACTCAGAAAAAGCTTAATCTCAGACAAAGGAGGTGGTTGGAATTACTCAAGGATTATGACATGAGTATTCTTTATAACCCAGGTAAGACTAATGTTGTTGCTGATGCTTTAAGAAGGTTGTCTATGGGTAGTACCGCCCATGTTGAGGAAGAAAAGAGAGAGTTGGCGAAATATATGCATATACTTGCACGCTTAGGAGTCCGACTTATGGATTTCCACAGAAGGAAAAGTAGTGGTAATGAATGGGGTTGAATCTTCATTAGTGTCAGAAGTGAAAGAAAAACAAGACCAAGACCCAATTTTGCTTAAATTGAAGGTAAATGTTCATAAGCAAAAAGTATTAGCTTGGCGTATGGAGTTATCAAGGTAGATTGTGTCTACCAATGGTGGATAGAATCCAAGAAATGATCATGATGAAAGCTCATAGCTCCAGATATTCCATTCATCTGGATTCCACAAAGATTTATCGTGACTTGAGAGAGGTGTACTGGTGGAATAGCGTGAAGAAGGGTATTGCAGAATTTGTGGCTAAATGTCCGAATTGCCAACAAGTTAAGGTAGAGCATCAAAGGCCTGGTGGTTTAGTTCAGAATATAGAACCTCTGGAATGGAAGTGGGAGATGATAAATATGGACTTCATCACAGGTTTGCCAAGGTCTCGCACGCAACATGATTCTATTTGGGTGATTGTCGATGGAATGACAAAATCAACCCATTTTTTGCCGGTGAAGCCTACCTATTCAACAGAAAATTATACTAAGCTATATATTCAAGAAGTGGTAAGACTTCATAGGGTTCCAGTCTCCATTATTTCAGACAGAGATGCGCAATTTACTGCACAGTTTTGGAAGTCTTTTCAGAAAGGCTTAGGTTCAAATGTGATGCCAGTTGGCCTGCATCTTATTATGATGCAAACAAGGTAACTAGGATTGGCATCCAGCGCATCATTGATCTAGTAAGCACTCCAAAGTCAGTTGGTAAGCCTCATTGCATTCCGGAGGACTTCTTTTTATTACTTTCAGTTATTTCATTAGTTCATTAGGATGTCGTGGGGTTTGTCCCGACATCTATCTCAGTTGTTTTAAAGGCTTCATAGACAGTCAGATGTTAGTTCTTTAGTCTTTTCATTGTCATTATCTTATGTTAAGACTTGAGTTTGACTTAATGGCCAAGTTGAATGTTCCATTATAACATTCCAGTTTATAACATAGACTTGTCTTTGTTGAATTAAGTCTTCCGCTGAGTAAGTAAGCAAGGCCAAGGGTTCGTTTGGGGCCAACAATGGTTCTCGAGTGCCAGTCTCGCCCAGGGTGTAGGCTCGGGGCATGACAAACTTGGTATCAGAGCACAAAATTCAAGGGTCCTAAGGAGTCTATGAAGCCTTGTCAGTTGAGTCCTAGTTATCGGTGTGAAGCTCGCCACATCTATAATTAGGAGGCTGCAACATATATAGGAAATTTATTCACTTCTTTCTTACTCATTTCGTGCGTTATAGTTTTATCTCTAAAAAGTTTCTTTCTAACTCGTGCTTACGCGTAACCGATTGTGAGTTGGGACGTTTTGAGAGTTCTTTCATGGGGCGTTTCTTTCTCCGTGATCTAAGAGGAGCAAAGAGATGGTTGCCGACATAAGGAACATGATGAGTTTATTCGTTGTTGGGTTGCCTCATCTGTAAAATAAGGAAAGTAAGGCAACCATTCTAATAGGTGACATGGGCAGAGCAAGGCTGATGATCCATGTGCAACAAGTTAAGAAGGACTAGGTGAATGATAGAGAAGAGTTTGAGAATAAGAGGGCTAAGACATCAACGAATGAATCCGGGCAGCAAAAGAGTAATGCGAACCGGTCTTCTTTCCAACATAAGAAGAAAGGACCTGCTCCATCATCTCCTAGTGCACCTGCACCAAGGAACAAATGTGAGTACAATAGTCAGAATTCTCAGAACTTCAGAGTTAAACTTGCGCATTCGCAAGGTAGTAAGGCACAAGAGGGTACTAAGACTCCTGCATGTACTAAGTATGGTAGGAGCCACTCAGGGGTGTGTCGTGATGGCTCCACTATTTGCTTCAAGTGTGGCCAGAATGGTCATTTTATGAGAGAGTGCCCTAAGAGCAGATAGAGTAATGGTAATGGGGGCAATAACGCCCAGTCTTCTTCAGGTTCTCCACCAGATAGAGCTGCATCTAGATGAGCTACTTCAAGGGCAGTCGGAGAAGGAAACTGTCTTTATGCTATTGCTAGTCACCGAGAGCAAGTAGATTCGCCAGATGTTGTCACTAGTATGATCCAATTCTTCAATTTTGATGTTCTTCCTAAGCAACTTTTTGATCCCTTCAGTGTTTCTACACCTGTTGGTGAGTTTATTCTAGCAGAAAGAGTCTATCGTGATTGTCCCGTTTCCATCAATCAGAAGAGTACCATGGCTGGTTTAGTTTAGTTAATGTCATTCTAGGTATGGACTGGCTTCATGCTTGTTATGCATCAATAGATTGTAGAACTCGAATAGTCAAGTTCCAGCTTCCATTGAACCAGTTATAGAGTTGAAGAGCAGTTCAGTAGTGCCTAAGGGTCGTTTTATTTCGTACCTTAAGGCAAGAATGTTAGTTTCCAAGGGGTGTGTCTATCACTTAGTCCGAGTTAATGACTCTAGTGTTGAGATACCTCTTATTCAGTCAGTTTCAGTAGTAAAAGAGTTTCTAGAAGTCTTTCCAGATGATCTTCCCGGAGTCCTTCCTGAGAGAAAAATAAACTTCGGTATAGATACTATTCATGATACTCATCCTATCTCTATTCCTCCATATAGTATGGCACCAACAGAGTTGAAAGATCTTTTAGAGAAAGGTTTCATTCGACCAAGTATCTCACTTTGGGGTGCTCCGGTCTTATTTGTGAGAAAGAAAGATGGTTCCCTTAGGATGTGTCTAGGTTACCATCAAGAATAAGTATCCTCTTCCGATAATTGATGATCTTTTCGATCAGCTTCAGGGTTCTTCTTGTTTTTCAAAGATAGACCTCAGATCTGGCTACCATCAGTTGAAAGTAAGAGAATGTGATATTCCCAAGACAGCATTCAGGACTCGTTATGGTCACTATGAGTTTCTGGTCATGTCGTTCGGATTGACCAATGCACCTGCAGTGCTTATGGACCTTATGAATAGAGTTTTCAAACCTTATTTAGATATATTTGTTATCGTCTTCATTGACGACATACTAATCTATTCAAGGAATAAAGAAGATCATGCTAGCCATCTCAGAATAGTTCTTCAGACTTTGAAAGATAAGGAGTTATATGCTAAGTTCTCTAAATGTTGAGTTTTGACTTGAGTCTGTGGCATTTTTAGGCCTCATAGTTTTCGGTGATGGAATTAGAGTTGATACGCAAAAGATAGAGGTAGTGCAGAATTGGCCTATACCCACATCTCCAACTGATATTAGGAGTTTCTTGGGTTTGGGTAGATATTATAGAAGGTGCGTAGATGGGTTCTCATCTATTTCGTCCCCTTTGACCAAGTTGACTTAGAAAACAATGAAGTTCAATGGTTTGATACTTGTGAGAAAAACTTTCAGGAATTGAAAAAGAGGTTGACTACTGCCAAGTGTTGACCTTACCAGAAGGTACGTAAGACTTTGTTGTGTATTGTGATGCGTCTAGAGTTGGTTTGGGTTGTGTGCTAATGCAAAATGGCAAAGTTATAGCTTACGTCTCCAGACAGTTGAAAGTTCATGAGAAGAATTACCCAACCCATGACCTTTATGTGGATGTATTCACTGATCACAAGAGTCTTCAGTATGTATTCACTTAGAAAGAGCTTAATCTTAGACAAAGGAGGTGGTTGGAATTACTCAAGGATTATGACATGAGTATTCTTTATCACCCAGGTAAGGCTAATGTTGTTGCTGATGCCTTAAGCAGGTTGTCTATGGGTAGTACCGCCCATGTTGAGGAAGAAAAGAGAGAGTTGGTGAAATATATGCATAAACTTGCACGCTTAGGAGTCCGACTTATGGATTTCCACAGAAGGAGCAATAGTGGTAATGAATGGGGTTGAATCTTCATTAGTGTCAGAAATGAAAGAAAAGCAAGACCAAAACCCAATTTTGCTTGAATTGAAGGCAAATGTTCAAAAGCAAAAAGTATTAGCTTGGCGTATGGAAATATCAAGGTAGATTGTGTGTACCAATGGTAGATAGACTCCAAGAGAGGATCATGGAGAAAGGTCATTGCATAATTTGTGACTTGAGAGAGGTGTATTGGTGGAATAGCATGAAGAAGGGCATTGCATAATTTGTGGCTAAGTGTCCGAATTGCCATCAAGTTAAGGTAGAGCATCAAAGGCATGGTGGTTTGGTTCAGAATATAGAACCTCTGGAATGGAAGTAGGAGATGATAAATATGGACTTCAACACAGGTTTGCCAAGGTCTCGCACGCAACATGATTCCATTTGGGTGATTGTCGATGGAATGACAAAATCAGCCCATTTTTTGCCGGTGAAGACTACCCATTCAACAGAAAATTATACTAAGCTATATATTCAAGAAGTGGTAAGACTTCATAGGGTTCCAGTCTCCATTATTTCAGACAGAGATGCACAATTTACTGCACAGTTTTGGAAGTCTTTTCAGAAAGGCTTGGGTTCAAATGTGAACTTGAGTACTGCTTTTCATCCTCGGACTGATGGGCAAGCGGAGCACACTATTTAGACCTTAGAGGATATGTTGAGGCTTGTGTGATTGATTTCAAAGGTAATTGAGATGATCACCTACCTCTTATTAAGTTTGCTTACAATAGTAGTTACCATTCTAGCATCCAAATGGCTCATTATGAAGCTCTTTATGGGAGAAGATGCAGATCTCCTATTGGATGGTTTGAAGTTGGTGAAGCAGGGTTGATAGGACCACACTTAGTTCATCAAGCTATGGAGAAATTGAAAATTATTCAACAGAGATTGAAAATAGCGCAGAGTCGTCAGAAATCCTATAGTTAGGAGGAGGGAGTTAGAGTTTGAAGTAGATGATTGAGTTTACTTGAAAGTTTCACCTATGAAGGGTGTTATGAGATTTGGCTATAAGGGGAAGCTTAGTCCTGGTATATTGGCCTTACAGAATATCCAAGAGGATTGGCAATGTAGCTTATGAGTTAGAGCTACCACAAGAATTAACAGCAGTCCATCCGGTGTTCCACATCTCCATGTTGGAAAAGTGTATGGGCGATCCTTCATTGATCATACCAACTAAAGATATTGGGCTCAAGTATAGCTTATCTTATGAGGAGATTCCACTTTAGATTCTAGATCGCCAAGTTCGCAAATTGAGAACAAAAGAGGTAGTATCAATCAAAGTTCTTTGGAGGAATCAGTTTGTTGGGGGAGTTACTTAGGAAGTTGATGAGGAAATGAAGAAGATATATCCACATCTCTTCGAATCCGGAGAAGTTCCAAATTAAGGTTCTAATCCTTTCTAGGTATTTATTTATAACTTGGCATGTTGTGTTGAATTTGCTTGTTGGGTGATTGAACTGAATGATTGATGTTACACATTTAGCCTAGTAAGAGTAATCTCATTCGAGGACGAATGTTCCCAAGGGGGAGATATTGTAACATCTCGCAAATTGAAATAATTAGGAAGAAGCTAATAATTGGAAATAGTTGTTTTTGGAAAGAATGAAAATCTGGAAATTTTGTTAAGTTAGAATGAGTTGAGTTTTGGTCAACTTCAAATGGACATAACTTCTAGCTCAGGATGAGTTAGGTGTACTTCTAGATATGGTATGAAATATCTTGGAATGATCTTTCCAACGCCGCCAAGTTTGCGCGATTCCGAGTTCGTATGAGTGAGTTATGCCCTTTGAAAGTTGGGTTGTTCAAATAAAGAAAGTCTAAAATTGGATTTTAGAAGGGTAGTTTGGTCTTTTCCTTACCCAACTTAATTAATTCATTTTTAGGAGTTTAATTGGGGTAAAGTCAGATTTTAGTCAATTTAGAAAAAGTGAATTTCAAGCTAGGGCTTGGAGAAAGGAGAAAAGAGGAGAAAGGAGAAGAGAAAGCAAGATTCGTCAAGATCGTCGAGTTTAGCTTGTGGATTTCGTCAAGGAGTGATCCCTACGAGGTATGTGAGATCACATAGCATTAGGTTAGTTCACCCACGCACCAATCATGATTCAATTCAGCAAAATATGTTTGATTTGAAAGTAAATCTTTTGAGTTCATGAAGAAATTCGTTTAAATTCTTGTGGGTTGTTTTGTTGAAGTTTCTTGCGATTTGATTCATGTTTCCGGGTGTAATTTCAGTTTGAATCTGCCATATATTGAGGGTATAAATGATTCTAAGTGTTTGGGGAAAGAACCATTGAAGTTTAGAGATGAAAAATAAGCAAGAAAAGTCGTAGTTCACCTGGGCAGGGGCTTGGGGCGTCGCGCCTCTCAGAGCCCCATGAGAGGCTCTCTGAACTTTGACCTCTGGAGCGCCGCGCCAGCCAGAGTGCCCCAAGTCAGTCTCTGAACTTTTAGGGCTGGCACCCCGTGCCTCTCAGAGCGTCAGGGACGCCAGTTCTCCCCATTCGTTCCCCACCTTTTAGTACTTGTTCCTTAGCAATGTACCTATATTTTCTAGTTGATTCCAAAACTCTAAGGTACATCAAAACATCGTGAAATCATCCATAAACATGAGATCATGAACCTTGAATCCATAATTCAATTTAAGGAAAGTTAAGATCAAAGTCAAGAGAAGTAAGAGTCAAGTCAAGAGAAGTTTATAAAGTTTTCAAAAGTCTTTCACAAACGTTTTAACTTTGTTTAAAGACTTAAGTTTCAAGTTAAGCAAAGAGTAAAGAGTTGGGTTCATTTCTTCAAAAGAAGTATATTGGGACTATGTATTCCCAAAGAGTTAAATGTTTTCACATTTAAGCAAGAAAGGAAACATTGATTTCCAAAGAGTCTTTGAGCTAGTTTTCAGAAATGAGTAATCACTTTCCAAATGAAGCAAAAGACGAAACTATGATTTCCAAGATAGTCTTTGAGCTAAGTTTTTTAGCAATTATCTCAAATCACAGAAATAAGTATGGTTTTTAAATATAAGAGCTAATATCACATTTTTGGGAGTAGTATTGAGCACTGATATGAGGGAGAGTTCAGACAACTCACAGCCCCCATAAACCATGTAGCCATCATGGGTAGAAAAGGGTCATACTTTTTAGATGATTCCTTTATTGTTTTTTAGCATAGACTAGTGGATCCACTTAGTAGTTCAGGTTCTATACCCTCGGCATGGTATAGGACTGCCCTGGCAGCGTGAGGCAAAACGTTGTATCATCACAATAGCTCTTACGTGATGGTTGTCGGTTAAATAAACTCCCATAGAAGTAATTGTATTCTTAAATACATAGTTTATTTGTATTTTTACATACATCTCAGGTATGTATCTTTGCATACACACAGAGTTGGCATCATGTTTTAAACAACTTTTCTTTATATTACACTTGTTTTAAACTGTTGTATATTGAAATGAGTTCAGTTATGTGGAGTTGAGTTGAGTCAGGTAAGTTCTTCAGATTCTTTTCTTGCCTATGTTGTGTTTAGCATTCCAACTCGCATACTCGTACATTCAATGTACTGATGCCAGTTGGCCTGCATCTTATTATGATGCAGACAAGGTAACTAGGATCGGCATCCAGCGCATCGTTGATCCAGTAAGCACTCCAGAGTAAGTTGGTGAGCCTCCCGCATTCCGGAGGACTCCTTTTTATTACTTTCAGTTATTTTATTAGTTTATTAGGATGTCGTGAGATTTGTCCCGACATCCATCTTAGTTGTTTTAGAGGCTTAATAGACAGTCAGATGTTTGTTATTCAGTCTTTTCATTGTCATTATCTTATATTAAGACTTGAGTTTGCCTTAATGGCCTAGTTGAATGTTCCATTAGAACATTCCAGTTTATTACATAGACTTGTCTTTGTTGAATTACGTCTTCCGCTGAGTAAGTAAGCTAGGCCAAGGGTTCGCTTGGGGCCAGCAATGGTTCTCGAGTGCCAGTCCCGCCAGGGTGTAGGCTCGGGGCGTGACAACTTGGATGTTAGATATGGTACTAAGGTTGAGGTGATATACTTGAGGAGATGATGTGTGGTCAGATTTAGAATGTTCAGTGATTCGAAGAAATTGCTTGAGGTTATGGTTTGATGATTCACTTTGAGGATAAATAAACGATTAGGTTGAACAATGGTTTAAGGGACTTCATGAGCGTCTTATATATTTTTTTTGGCTAGTCATCTAGTAGTGGGATCGGTACTTGTGTGGTATAGGTAATATCTGGAGTGGTTTGATAATTGGAAATATAATGGTTAAAGAAACGACTAAGTAATGAACAGTGTGACTTTGGAAACTATAGTTAGTAAAGTTGTCATAACATGTATGGGTTTCTTAGCGTATGATGTGAATGATGTTGTGCCAATTGAGATCAGACTCTCTACTACGATTTTATAGGTTTAGTGTATATCAAAGAGGTCATGATACGATTACTACAATTGTATTGATGTTTACTGGTTCGAGTTATAAAGTGTGTTACTTTTGCCATCGATCCGATCTTTGAAAGAGTGCATATCGTTTTGGATGAGAGACAGAACAAATTTGGTAATGTATTGGAGTTACTTGATAGGCAAAAATGTGTGGGCTATTTGAGCTCAATCTTCTCGGTAGGTATGATGTGTTCTAGTGGTGGACGTAACAGACTTTCACGATGTGGTACTAGTGGTATATGGAAACGGATATGTTGATTGTTAAGCGTGAATCCTAACTACATAAGGAGTAATCAGTTGTATCACATGCTCGTATAATAAGGTTTGATGTTGCATTCATATTTGAGAAATCAAGTAGCTTGTTACTAAAGATGAATGGGTTAAGCATTATATTGTAAGGAAAATTGTAGTGGTGGATCTTTGGTACGATATTAATGTGTTTAGGTTGTGAAATGTATCACGAGGATTCTAAATGAGTGCAAATGAATTCATCGTAAGCTCCAAGGGAGTGGATCGACATCGAAATGAAAAGCTTATGGGTAAGAAAAATTTCCAACGAGTACACTTGTGTGAAGGCAACTAAGAATTTTACTAAGAAAGTGCATATAAATTGAGTGCGTCCTTTGGATTTTTTTGTTATAGTTGGGTTTGAGGTGTCATCTCAATGATAAGGTTGACTTCGTGGTGATGGCAAGGGTTAGCTGAGCATGATGGTAATACGAGTTTGTGATGAATTATGACCAAAATGCAACCATATGATCAGGATTGTTGGTTGAATAGATTGTGTATGGTAATAAAGACTTTTGAATATCTAAGGTTGCGGGTTGCTACTATTTAGTAATAACATGGTCATAGGAAATATAGTAGGAGGTGTAGGGACACCGCTCAAATATAATTGACATGAGCTAGAGACATAAATGGAAAGAACTAGTGGAATGTATGTTAGCCTTCGAACGGAGGCGAGAACAGTGATATTTACTCTGATTGCAAGGGCCAAAGATGTATCTTCAGAGAGAGTGGAGAATTGAGGTATAGAGACATGTGGTTCCATCTGTTTTACTATGGTTATGGTGATAGTGTTACTTGTCATTCATATGAGTTAAATATTGTTGGATAAGATTTGAGGAAGACGTCTATATACGTTCAGCTCAAGTGTGGTGATAAGTTTTTTTTTGTGGTTTCGAGTTTGGTGACTACTAAGGTTTGATTATTATTATTATTTTTCCAAAATAAACAGTATGCTCGATGAAGAGGCGATCAATTATAGGCTAAAGTATGTGAATTCATAAAGATATGCAATGTATGAGCTAATGTTGATAGATAATGGGATTGTGTTACACGATTGGGATCAAAGTTCAAGTTTTTCATTGCAAGTCTATTTTCTCAGTGGACCTTCTTACTCCTATTTATGATCTTGTTCTATTCTAGAAATAATGTCATTTAAGACTTTTATTATTCTTTCGATTCAATTGTAATACATTGTAATACTTTAGAGGCTTGTACACGTGACAACCAGGTTTTGGGGGTTTTATTAAGTTGACTTATGATATTTTAAGATTTCAATATGTCTTACTTCCGCATAGTTGGTGATATTTGAGTTTTAGGCTGACTTGTCTTGGTGGGATAAGACGAGTGTCATCACATCCATTTCTGGGTCGTGACAGCTTGGGGACCAACAATTTGTTCTCGAGTGCTGACGACATCCATGGTGTAGACTCTGGTCGTGACAATAGGGATAAAATAGTAATTCAACTTTGGAGTTTCTTACTTTTAATAATATATGATGATGATGATATAAGTATATGCTCCCTTCGTCCCAATTTATGTGACACTTTTTGAATTTCGAGATTCAAACAAGTCTATCATTGACTATAAATTTTTCATATATCTTTTAAATATTTTGAATTGTTAATTATTGTGACTTATACTTTTTACGTAGTTTATAAATATATAAATTTTATTTCAAAATATTTGAAGATTCTATGCGCGAATTCCCGATCAAACTTAAACTGTTTGACTCTCGAAAAATGAGAAGTGTCACACAAGAGAGAGAGAGAGAGAGCACTATTCTATTTTAATTGATAAAATGAGATTAAGAAGAAGAAAAAATATTTTCTTACTTACTCATTAGTAAAGTCATTTTAAAAGGAAAAAAAATCAGAATAAAGATTCTTTGAAAGTAATAATTTATTTAGAGTAGAATGTGTTTAAAAAGAAAAAAGAAATATATTTATTAAGAAAGGGTCATTTTTTTAATCAAACTATTAGCAAATAGGGGTATATTTAGATCAAACTATTAATGAAACACATTTTTGTTCAATTTCACATAGTTTAAGTACATTTATTTTTTAGCCTATTTCGTTTCTACTATTGTTTGGTTAGGGAGAGTGAAAAAAGAGAAGTTTGAAAGCATTTCACATTCACTATTCCTCCCTTACCCCCTCTCACACACACACACACACAACACAAAATAAATTGATACTACTAGTTTTGGAAATTTCCTTCAAATAGACAATTTACGTTGAGAAGCTCCTTGCAGACATTACTAAATTGGAATATTGCATAAATGTATAGCACAATCATTACTAGATAAGCTCTAACACCAGTAACATTATACTTTTCTAATCAGATGTTACATTTTCACAAGCACCCTTCATTGCCAATAATGCAGCTCCATAGGCAGCTTCAGTATGGTCTGCCTTGCACACAGGCAAACCGAGTACCCTCTCCCGTATCTTTATCCATTTTTGGTTTTTAGAACCTCCTCCAGAAGTGATCACTTCTTCAACAGGGGTTGCCCCTAGATCCTTCAGCAACTTGTATCCCTTTGCCTAAATGTCATAATGTCAGTATTAGCAAGTCCGAAATAGAAGCAAGATGTTAGTTAGATTAGGAGGAACATGCCACCAAACTACCTCAATGCGAGCGATTGATTCAAGAATACCATGCAAATATTCAACATCACTTTCTGGACGTGGATGTAACCTGTATGTAAATGGTAAGTGAGTAATGAATTGTGTTGAAGACGAATAGCACATAGATTGGTTATTATGGCAAATAGTTTACTTTTACTTTCTAACAACAACTAATAATCAGAAAAGTGAAGGGGTGCGCATTATGATCTACAAAGATTGGGAATTCGTATTTTCCAAACATTGCAGGTAATAAGTCTATCTTCACCATAAGGACATGACTCTAAAGGCCCCCTGCACAAACAACTCCAAACTTCTTTCGCTTGCTGCATATTTCAATACTCTACGCAACAACATACATATGGAGAATTTCAAAAATCCGTGGAATCTACCACAACAAGACACCATGAAATGCAGAGAATCTATTGTACAGTATCTGTTCTTGAAAACAGAATGAGCAGAACTCTAAGACAGCAATAAATTATTTTGGGTTCTAGTGTTTTAAAGGTATCATTTGATGAAATAAACCATCTCTAGTTTATACACAATTTGTATGCTTTGGCCTTTGCATAAAAAGGCAAATCATCTTGCTGCAACTTGTATTGACTAAAAAGTCACAGCATATACGATTATCCTATTACTTCAGTCATCAAGTAAATGAACGTTGAGCACCTTCTTAAGACTCATGACCACTATTCACAGAGTTGGATTATACTATATTAACAGAAAACAGAACACCAGATAGCACCTATGATATCATCAAATACTTTAATTCTACTTGTATTTAGTAGAATCCTTTAAAGTTAATGTGAAGTTTATAGATTGTTAGCAACTTATTTACATCCTCTAAAATCAGCTAAAAGTGTGTCTCACAGAATTAATTTTGTATAACTCACTAATGGATAAAAAAACAGCTTTGAAATTTATACTGATTATTGTTGTTTTGAGAAAACGTGAAATGAACCAGCCTGTCACTAACAGTTCACATAACAGCAGCCCGATAGGAATCCAGAGAGAATTCCCGCCTTTGATCTTAAGAATCAAAGAAGAAACCATTCCATATAACAAAAATCAATAGGGTTGGTTGGCATTTGTAAATCCAACCATGGATGTTGATGAAAGAGCGAAAAAGATAAAGTGATTGACATGATTGACGAGACTCGTCGTGGAATGATGATAAGTTGGAGGTTTGGAGACAGAATTTGGAGTCTAAAGGGTTTAGGGTGAGAAGGACTGAGACATAGAACTTAGACTGAAAGTTCAACGACGCTACCCATAAGGTAGATGTGAAAGTGAGGATTGTTACTCAGGTCAACTCCAAGAGACGAAGTTTAAAGTATCTTGGGTCAATAATCTAAGAAAATTGGGAGATTGATGATGAAGTTACACACCGTATTGGAGCAAAGTCGATGAAATAAAGGCTCACAAAGTGTCTTGTGTGATAAGAATGTGCAAGACTTATAAGGTAAGTATTATAAAGCGATTGTCAGACCAGCTAAGTTGTATGAGGCGAACTGTTGGCCTGTCAAGGACTCTGGACTCGCACGTCTAAAAGATGAAAGTTGTGGAAATCTAAGTTGCTTGGACTCAGGTGCGGGTGTCTGATACGGGTGCGTATCTAGAGGTCGGATCCTCAATGATCTAAATTTAAAATTCGGGAATACAGATCCATGCATATGGATACGGGTGTGGGGATTCGGCTAAAAATAATTCAAATATCTAACAATAGAGTTATAAAACCTAAATTATGAGATATTATGGAAAACTTGAGAAGAAATATTGATCAAGAGGAAAATTTTGAAAGGAGATAAAAGGAAAAGGAGTATCAATAGAAATTTATATATACAAGGAATTCCATTTTCTTCAATTTCACCTTAGCTTTTGTTTAGATTACAGAAACCATTGGATCTGTCTAGAATTCCTCCCTTGAATTTGGTCAAAGTACCAAAAATCGGTTGACCAAATCGGGTACAGATCCCACACCCACACCTATGTCGTGTTGACACGGGTGCGGCACCGAAAGGGAAGAGTTTGAGCAACTTAGGTGGAAATGAGGATATTAAGATTGATGTGTTAGGAACGAAGATATTCGAGACAAGGTAGGGAGTGGCCTCCATGGTGGACAAGATGAGAGAGGAGAGGCTGAGATGGTTTGGGCATGTGAAGATGAGATGCATACATGCCCTAGTGAGGAGGTATTAGGTTGACTATGGTGGGTAGGAGAAGAGAGAGGTAGGCCGAAGAAGTATTGGAGAAATGTGCTTAGATATGACATAACATGCCTACAACTTACGGAGTATATGACCCTAAATATGAGGATATGGAGGTCAAAATTTAGGGTAGAAGGTTAGTAAGTAGTTGAGCGTTGTCTTGTTTCCTTAACTTGAATTGTTATTGTTACTCTCCTTCTATCTTATTATATGATTTTATTATTACCTATTATTTTCTTTGCTTTGATTCTCATATTATTTGTTGCTACTGTTCTCTTCTCCACAGTAGTTTCATACTTGATGTTAATATGCTTTGCTTGAACTAGGGGTCTAGCAGAAACAACCTTTCTTGACCTTCACAATGTAAGGGTAAGAAAGCGTACACATCACCCTCCACAAACCCACTTGTGGGATTTCCCTGGGTATTTTATTGTTGTTGTATTACAAGAATCAATAGTTTGGAACACCTAGACACCATGGGCTTGTGGAAAAGCTTATCTGAAAACTTCCAAGTTTATTGGACCATGAACAGTAAGACAACTCCATAGTGGAGTAAATGTGTCTAAATGTGACACTTGTAGAATCAAGATATTCAAAGCAATCAAAGTGTAACATTATAATTTTCACCAAAATCACTACCTCGGAATTTAAGTTTGTTCCAACTAGCTGGTTATTCATTTTTTAGCAAGAAGCATAAGCATAGTTAAATACCTTGGCTCCATCTTTGGATCTGCCACAGGGAATCTTTCACCAACTGCTTGAAGGGGATAATAATCAAGAGGGGAAGTCTCAAAAGGATTTATCTGTTCACTTAGTTTCTCCAACTGCTCATCAGTGAAGAGATGCCTAAGAACTGCTCCCCCTGTGTTTGAAGCACCTCCTACAAGCCATTTATCGTCAAGACGGTGGCTATATACTCCAAATCGAGCATCTTCTACTCTTCTGGAGCTTAGTAGTTTGATAGCAAGTGTTGAACCCAAAGATGTTACCTTAGTACGAGAACAAGCATGTGATTAACTAGAACAAAAAAACTTACTAGACTGGAGAGCAGAGCTAGTGAATTTCTTTTTATGTGAAAATCTGTTAGCATAACAAATATAGTAGATAATGAAGTGATAGAGATTCCCTGCGCTATATGGTCTAAGGAGTTATAACTTATAAGAAACCCACACCAAAGGAGTACTTGGTAGACTAGATGATAAAACCATTAAATATATCAGCTCTGCAAGTTTCGTCTGATTATATCCGGAAAAGTATCTGCCGGAACTTGCAACAGCACCTTTCTCATTATATCTATTCTAAATCAAAAGAAATAAGCATGCAAAACATACGGCTTTTCCAGGTTGAGTAGCGCGTGCTGCTAGAAATGCTGCTATACTGTCTGTGGTTCCTGTACAAATAAGACAATCCTTTGGATAACCTGATAAAGTGAAGGAACACATTAGTAGCAAGTCTCTAATTTCCAAAACCACCATCATGTTCTTGGAGCTTCAAAATCCATGTTATCCAATCCGAATAAAAAACAGGAATGGAAATATTAGCAAAAAGTTCCTCTCGTTCTTTGTTTTTGAACTAGAAAGGTAATGCAGAATCCCCACAGCAACTGCAAAGAACTAAATATCACAGGACAAATTTGGAATATTTCCAAAATTAATAAAAGTAACTCAACAGACTATGAATTAGCAAAATGCGGTACAACATCAGGAAAAAAGCAAAAAGTATTAAAAATCAACAATAATTCGAGTTAATAAGATATGCATCATCCCTCATTATGATATGAAAAGTATGGAAAATTCCTCTCCCATGTAAAGAAGATCAATTGATGTTCACATCTCCTCCACCCTCACTGGCCTACGTATATATGTAGCAACCCAAATAAAAAATAATGGTCCTAATATTGGTCCATGTAACACCAAGTAGGAACATTAATATTCATAAATTTCAATTGAGAAGATCTATTTGAGGACAAGCCAAATGGAAATACAATTTCCCACACCTCACCAATAGTTGTTTATTGAAAATGATATTACAGCTAAAAACTGGAAGTAGAAAACAAGAAGCAGTTTCAGTCAATGATAATTCAACTAGCTTTAATCCATTTCTTAAGGAAAAGAAGTTAAGAACATACCAAACTGAGTTCTTATGTCCTCCTTCATACACCCAATTTTAGTACCAGGATCTTGCACAGAAGGTAAAAGATGACAATATGGCTGAGATAGAAGCCAAGGCGGATACGAATCCATTTCTGGATCATAGCCAACCTGCAACAAAAGGAAGCTTCAGTACATTAGTAGACAGTCCAGTGGCAGAGCCAGAAAATTTCACGAATTAAACAACAAAAGCTCTTTTTAAAAGGGGAAAAAATCATTGCAAGTGAGATTTCAACACGCAAGCACTTGCTCATTAAATATGTCTAAACACATTCAAGAAATCTTAAACCACTAGGCTATAACAACCTATTATGTCAAGGGTGTCCAAAATATGTTATTTAATCACTTCGTGTATCATTTTACTTGTATATGCGGCATTTTTTTAATTGGACACCCTGGCATACATGTGCCTACTCCCCTGGTAGACACATAGGGTAAAAAGACAGAAAGCGTGTGTTTATAACAGTTACCTTCAGAGCATTATTATAGTCAGACACGCCCAGCTTTCCATGGAGTAGCCACAGTAACCAATCAGCTTGATGTAGCAATACCGCAGATTCCTTGCTTGAAGGATAAGAGTTCCACCATGAGACAAGCTTGCAAAGTGTAGAGGATCCAGAGCAGACTGTATGTTTTGCAGGAGCAATAGACTTCACCAAAGGCAAGACATCAGGACAGCTCTCATTATACAGGAATGCTCTAGACAATGGCTCTTCACTCCTACTGTAGAGAGATATAATATATTCTTCAGGTAATTAGATGAAGAAAAGGGAAGTACAAAAATTAGCAACTACCAACCTATCTATGATGATAGTTGTTGCAGAGGTCCCATCAATGGCAATGGACGCAACAACTTCGCGGAGACTGACCGGGACATCATCCAGGAGTAAAAAGAGTGTGTCTTTCCATGATTGTATCCAGTCTATTTTTTCCTCTTTCTTTCTAGTAAATAAAACATTTCATTTCTTTTGAAGGCATGTTTCACTAAATTAATGGGCTAGCATGATATAGATATAATCATTACACACACCAGATATACTTATATGTACCACATTACCAGCATGGTATGGATTTATGGTATAAAATAGTTCCTCCAGAAAGACCAAAAGAATCATTCATTTACTTTCATATAGAACTTAATGTACAAAGTTGTAACTCAAACCTCAAGAATTTGCACCCATTAATTACAACTACTTTGCTTAATTATTGTGAATAAGCTTACCATATAAAGGGGGTACTCTCTCTTTCCTTCAGCATGAATAATACCTTCACCATCAATAAGAGAATATCGAGCTCCAGATGTTCCAAAATCCATACCAAGATAAAGCTTCTTTCCAATTTCAATATCATTTGTAAAAATGGGACTTCTTCCTTTACCAGATACACCACACTCTAACATTCTTGATCTTAATTTTCTCCAACTCCTAAAATCCACACATGAATATGCACTACTCAAAATGCTGCTAGCCATTCTTTCACCTTATCTCTTTCTCCCTTGTCTCAATTTACAAATGATTGTAATATATCCCCCACACCTTTTTTTATTTTTTTTATTTTTTTGGGCAAATATTTAACAAAGAAATAATCATATTTCTTTTTAGAGACCCCTTCGGGTTTTGCTCTGCTCTCTTGTGGTTTAGGATATTATGCTTACATCTTTTATTTGATTTTTTTAAATAATTCTTTAGATTTATTTAAAATAATTATAAACTAATTATAATTTGATAAATTTATCCTTCTTTGTATTAAATCTTCAAACTAATGATCATAAAAAAGTGAGTTATTTAATAAATACTATAAAAATAAACCAACACAAATAAATATCATTTTCATTCTTAAGAATCGAAAATCCTCTTCTCTCCGAACTTTCACGTTCGCGTTTAAATTGTCTTCATTCTTCTTGGCAAGAGTCATTATTCATCTTTTCGGGAAACAAAATTAATCAAATTAGGTACTCTTTTGAAAGAAAATTATACAGACAAAATCAAATTGAAATACGCACCTTTAGCTTCCAAGTTAACTTCAAACTTAAATATAAATTTTCTGGTTGAATTCCTTTTCTAGCCAGAAGACAAAATGTGCTAAGTTGATGGAATCGAAAAACAAAAAAACAAATGCAGCAATTAGTATGGGGAAATTGCCGGTGAAACTAAAAACAAAGAACTATTGTTTGGTGAAAATGGTTTTAGCAGTGAATTAGTTCACTTTACTTTGCATAGACTTTTGATCTTTATTTGGTAAAAAATGAACACTTGTGTCTATACATAGAATCCGTTTGCATTGGCTTAAAAAAAGTAGCTTCTAAGTCAAAAATAAAAAGTCAAACTGAAATAATTTTTAAGTCAAAAAATAAAAAGTAGGTGAAGACCTATTTTTGGTTTTTGATTTATTTTAAATCATTTTAAACTTATTCTAAGTCATTTTTGACATTATCAAACACTTCATAACTTATTTTAAGTCATTTTTGACTTATTTTAAGTTATTTTTTATAATTGCCAAATACTTCAAGAAGTCAAAAATTGACTCAAAAGTACGTTTGATCAACTTTTAAGTCAATCCAAACACCCTCATAATATATAATGGAGTAGTATTAATTTATTTGTGTTTTGGTCTATTTTTAAAGAGTATCTAGTAAAGATTAGTAAACAAGTCATTTTTTAACAATATGCATTAGTATGAAGAAGGAAAAATTTGTCAAATCGTAATTAATTTATATTTATTTTAAATAAATTTAAAGAATGGTTACAAAAATTCAAAATAAGGGAGGTAGGTGTAATATCGTAAACCACAAGGGGGTGAGTGTTACAGAGCGAAATCTGGAGGGAGGTTTCTCAAATTATCCCTTAAAAAAGTTATATTTATCACATCATATTTTTCTTTTATACTAGTTCCTCAACACGTCCATTTCATGTTAATTAGTATTAATATTTTAAAATAATATAAATAATATTGATTATGTATGTGATGAAAATCGTAGGAGGAAAATATAAGTATGGAGTGATGAAGGATTAGCCCATTGGACTGATATTTATTGTCATCGCAAAACATTAGCGCCTAAAAATTATTTTCAGAGTATGAACGTGAGAATGTATTTTCTAGAGGTGAAATATGTATCTGGGAAGAAAAAAGACTTCTTTTAGTACCTTCTTCTAATATCGTTGGATCGGGATAGTGAGTGGATGAATAAGTAGAAACCACAATTGAGTTGACCCATGAATAATTCAAAAAAGAGAATCAAAATATTACAAGGATAGCAAGTTAATAAAGAAGAGAAAATAAATAAAAGTAACTTATGATAATGTCACGACACAAAAATGGACGTGATGACACTTGTCTATTCCCACAAAGACAAGTCAGCCTCAACCCGATGAAACGAAAGAAATGCGGAAAGTAAAGCAAAGACAAGATAAAAATGGAAAGGCTATTCATTCTAATATAACCCCAAAACTTGGTTGTCACGTGAACAAGCCACTAATACATAAAGTACGGAAATAAAAAATAATTACAAGTCTCAATGTATTTGTTTCTCAAATAGAACAAAGCATAAAATAAGGAACGACCACGGTTGGAAGTTTCAACATCTCATTTGAGTTTGAAATACCGAATTTGGTGGAGTATCATAGTTCGTTTGTGACACATGGTTCCAAACCAACCTCGAGCATCCGAGCGGAGTTCGTTTGGACTAGCAAATTTTTCTAGTGCACTGTGTTAGTGCAACTGCTCAAGCAGCCCTATCACCGCGTAAGAGGAAGCCACTTTAGCGTCCAGTGTGTCGCTTAAGCAAGGCCTGCCAACTCAAGGCCAACCCCATTTGCAGCCCCAGCTTCGCTTAAGCGGCCAAGGCCTACTTTAGAGGTAGTTTGCCTGTGTGGCTAGGCCGCTTTAGCGGTTAGGCCATCAATTTTGTGATGCAGCTTAAGTGGCCAGAGTGACCGCTTTTGCGATGTCTACAAATAGTTAAACCCGTTTTTGGGATTATTTTCGCATAAGTTGTAATTGATTTTTGAGACTTGCTCGTTTTTGGGTGGGAATTGCTTGTTCTTGAGGAAATTGATTAGAGGATTGGTCGTTCTTCACACACATTAACTCGTAAGTCCTCTCCATTTTTCTCTGGTGTGAGCTTTAATGGTGAATTGTCTTATTTTTGTTGCATGATCTAAATTGGTTATTTTTCAAATTAGATACACCAATACACGTATCGGAATTTTAACTTGAAGTTGGTCTTTGTATAAGGTCTAAAAATTACCAATTACACTAAATCACACACTAAAACAAATTATTGATTTATGCAGTAATCAATTAAACATAATGTTATACCAAAAATATTCAATGAATCAGCTGTTTAATAACCACCAAATTGCTTTTCTATACCACCAAAAAATATCACTTTCAGAAAAAATAAATAAATAAATTAAACCTAATAATATATCAAAAACCTAAAATTATACCAAAAAAAGACTACTAATATTTAATGTTTATTCAACGATAAAATCCATCCAATCGATGCACTAGATTATTAACAAAATCATATAAATTTTATATTACACCACAACAACGTACAATATAAAACAACGACTAATTATCAAAAACATTCAACACAGATAGTGAGAAAAATCAAATATATTAACCACGGAAAAAACACCAAATCAATCATTTTTTATTTAAATACCTGATGAGTTCCATCCCCCGTTATGTTGTATTGTATTAGAATTGAAAAAATATTTGTATCCATTTTCAATAGTTGATCAGAGTAGACAACGAGTTTTATTTTTGTTAGAAACCTTTCTTCACGAGAGAGAATATATAACAAATCTGAGTAAATCAGGGAAGGTAAAATAATTGGAGAAAATTAAGGGATATGTGATAAGTGTGGCTGACAATTTCAACGTTTTAATTTTTTTTATAAATTCTAGTTTTGCAAAAAACTATTGCTATATAAGTGAAAAAAAGGTATTGTTATATAATAGTAATTAAGGTACTTAAGTTGTATACTTAAGTTTTTCGTCCAAAAAAAAACTTATGTGTGAAAAAGATCATATATACCCCTAGATCAATTTTCTAAAAATTAAAAATCAAGAAAATAAATTTAAAATTATTTTTTTCCACTTCCGTTGGATAAAAGAGTATATGTGAGCTATTTTTGTAGCGATAAGGATATGCACAAGCTATTTTTATAACAGTGAAAATATTTATGATTTTACTTTCATAACGAACGATATATATTAACTCTAAATGACAAAGTTAAAAAATATATCTAACCTTTTTCCTATAATATAATCTACACAAAATTTTTAATTTTTAATAATCATAATGACGTTTTATGTTTGTAGTGTACGAAGATAATTCACATGAGGAAAATGGCCCACATAATATAAGGGATACGACACGAGGGCATGGTGCACTTTTATCCCTTTGATTTTATCTTCAACTCTTTGGCCATTTTGAAATTTTGGCTCTATTTTTTTTTTGTCATTTTAGCTTCCAACTCTCTAGGAAATGACTATGACCGTGTTTGGATGAGTTTAAAAGTTGATTAAATTTACTTTTAAGTCATATTTTATTTTTGAGAATATTTGATAAAATTAAAAATAACTTTAAATAAGTTAAAAATTTAAAATAGAACTCTTTACTTTTTATATTTTAACTTTAAAATCATTTAAAATTTGATTTATTATTTTTTTAATATAATTTTTTTTTTAAAAAATTTTTTTATCCAAACGGGCTTTAATGAGTGCGAAACGGTGAAGGTAAGAATTTGTTACCTCACGGTAACTTCAGAAACTTACCATAATCCCCAACCTTATATAAAATCTGGTCCACACGTAATTCCTCTATTTTTTCTCTCTCTGAAGATATATATCAAATTTAGGTTTAGGGTTTCGTGAATCGATTCAGTGATCTAGCATGTCTTCCTCAAAGATGATCGTGTTGAAGAGCTCCGACGGCGAGACTTTCGAGGTAGAAGAAGCGGTGGCTTTGGAATCTCAAACGATTAAGCATATGATTGAAGATGATTGCGCCGACACCAGCATCCCTCTTCCTAATGTTACCAGCAAGATCTTGGCTAAGGTCATCGAGTACTGCAAACGCCATGTTGATGCTTCTAAAACTGAGGATAAGGCATCTGAAGATGAGCTTAAAACCTTTGATTCTGATTTTGTCAAAGTTGATCAGGGCACCCTCTTCGATCTCATCTTGGTCTGAATCCTTTCCTTTATTCCTATAACTATCACTTGTTTGCTTTATTTTATATCTCTTCCATGAAGGCTTTGTTGATTGATCATACTATTTGATATGTGGGCATCTTTATTAGAGGTCTCTATCCTAACAGCCTAAGTCTGATTAAGGAGCTTAGGTTTTCCACCCTCATGACCTTAGTCCTCTCTCTTTCCCTCATTTAACCCAAAGCAATAAGTCATTGTATTCACTCAAGAATCTTGTTGTGTTATTGAGTGGGAGTGAAGCTCCAAGTACTGGGTATTGTCTCTTTAGAGTTGATCTCCTTTATTATTAGTCATATGTGAGGAGTTGGTGGTATCTTCTTGCAATAGATTAGTGTACCATCCTTAGGACTTAGGAGTCATGTGAGGAGGAGATTTGGTATCTTCTTGCAATCCCAAGTATTGTAATGAGGATATTTTATTTTAGGGATTGTGGGATATGATTGGAGTGAAGCTTTAGAAATATTTTGATTTGAATATATTTGTTATTTTCCTGATAAAAAGAATATTTTGATTTGGAGCCACATGGGCAACTGCTAAAACCAGAAACCCTTGCAGTATCTAGAAAGTAGAAACTGAGTCTAACCATTAAGATTTCTTACATACAATTGAATTCCCTGTTAAATTAGCAGAGTCTATCCTACATAGTACATACATGATTCTCAGGGGAAATTGTTGTTGGCAGTTCCTTTATTCTGATTCTGTCGCATTTGGAGAACATAATGGAGAAGGGTTAAGTGTATTTGTTGGACTTGAATCCGGTTGGAGCTCTGTTCACTAGTTCCATATACATGATTGCTAGGGCTTTATTTTGCTTCGAGGCCTTTGGACTTCCATATGTATAGTGTATCAACTGAAGTAGCAACTTGTTAAAAATGATAGAGAATGGTTTTTTGTACCCAAGTTCTGCCATGTCAGTTCTATTCCCCTTTAATAGCTACCAGTTCTTCCTATTGTGTGTTTTAACTGTGAATTTACTAATATATTCTGTTACTAGTTGATCTTTAGCGTTTATTGTTTTCCCTTCTATCAGCATCTTGTGTACAGGACAGAGTCATTAAATATCTGCTTCTTCTCTTAAATTTTGTCGATGAACTTTGGTATTTCTTCCTTCTGATTAGAGCTTTAGGATGTTGATGTTCTACTTACTGTGAACTGAGTCATTTTGTTATTTTCCAGGCTGCCAACTACTTGAACATCAAGAGCCTGCTTGATCTCACATGTCAGACCGTGGCAGACATGATTAAAGGGAAAACACCAGAGGAGATCAGGAAGACCTTTAACATCAAGAATGACTTCACTCCTGAGGAAGAGGAGGAGGTTAGGAGGGAGAATGCTTGGGCATTCGAGTGAATCTGCGTTGGGGGATAAATTTGGATTATATTTACTATAAGATCTTATGAACAATCTTGTGTGAGTAAATATGCTATTTCTGCTTTTGGGCTGTTGGCTTTGTCCTAACTAAGTGACTTGAACCTCCTTTTGCTATTATTATGTCTGGGTTTAATGTTATGAAGTCTGGCACACTGAAATGCTTGAAGTCTTACTTTAGTGTTTATCCATTTTGTTGATCTATTAATAGAGATTACTTGTACTGCTTATCGGTTCTAGGTTTTATTACTTGTGATTGGGAGCTAAGGAGCTTGATATTAGTAGTTGAAATTGGAGTATATGACCTGTAAATAAAGGGTATTACGTTCTCGACTTTTCTGAACTCTGTTTATAATAAGTGATGAGCATTGTGGCGGATGTGAAGGGACTGGGATGTTTGGGCTTATGAGGGTCATAATAGAGCTGCCAATAAGATTCTACTGAGCACCTAGATTTTTCGGAGAAAAGAGATCACTTTGATAGCAATTTCTATTTCCTCATATTTGCTGTGTCCACTGATTCCCGTAACAGTAGAGCAATAGGGAGTTTTAATTTGATTCTGTTAAAAGAGGCTTTATATTAATGGGAAGTGCTACAGTCATCTTTGATTTCTCTTGAGGCATGAGTTGTTAAGACTATCATTGTTTACACTACGACTAGTGCTGCTGGCAAATACTTAGTTCCAGTGAATATGTGTTCTGTTCTAACTTTAGGCATCCCTTGCACTGAGTTGGTGATATTGCACCTCTGCCACGAAAAAAGAACATTGTTTTGCCTGAGCAAACAGGTGTGAAGGCACTTGTTTCTTTAGTACAGTGTACCTTCGCGTTATCGTCAATTTTATAGAGCAAACAACGCAAATCCACAAGTAACAGTGAATATATGTTCTGTTCTAAATTTAGGCCTCTTGCACTGAGTTGATTGTTCTTGTGGGTGATGTTCACCTCTGCCACGAAAAAAAACATATTTTTTGCCTGAGCAAACAATAGTGAAGACACTTGTTTCTTTGGTATAGTGGACCTTGGCGTTATTGTAAATTTTTAAGAGCAAACAACACAAATCTCACTAGTTTAGGTCCTAATTACTAGTACTCACAAGAGTTTCGAATATTACTTCTTATACCATATTTTGCTGGTTGGATATATATATCTTAACTCGATAGATACATGTATTTCAGGAATTGACAAAGCATGTTTAAATAAGGATTGTAAATAAAATGCTTAATTTGAGGAGGAAATTTACTAAATTTTGAGTTTCCACTTTCAGATACGTGTATCTGAGATATGCCAGTAGCTAGATACATGACAAAGTAAATCATACCTTTTAACAACTTATGAGAATCTCTTGCATAACAACTTCCTAAAAGAATGAGAGGCAAACTATAGTTTTTATAGCAAACTCTCCTTCTCACCATTGCCTTCCGTCCCTCTCACTCTCATCCCCCTTCTCTCTGTCTCTCTTTCCTGCCAATAAGAAGAAATCCATTCAAATGTATTATGTATCAATTGTATTCAATCAAATGAAATCCATTCAAATGTATTATGTATCAATTGTATTCAATCAAATATAGGTGAGAGTTTTGTATTTTATATTGATTGTATTTGAAAAACTATATTTATATTTTTGTATCAATTGTATTTCTAATCATACGAATACTATATGCATTAATCCTCTCTGTCAATTGCATTATGTATCAATTGTATCCAATCAAAGAGAGGATGAATATAGTTATATTCGTTGTATTTCTAATACAATTGATACAAAATACAAAATAGTTATGCATTAAATAAATACATAATACAATGTAAAATAAATATAAAATATAATCCTCTCTCCTCTCTCTCCCGATCTCGTTCGCCGCTCTCCTCCTAATATGTATTTATTTTGATACAAATTAGTTTATATTTTTATATTTTTTTCTCCAAAATTCACAAAAAAATAAAAAAAATACAAATGCGCAACAAATCAAAGTGTAGTTGCGAATTGTAATTAATGAAAGTGTGAAGTACTATTTAAGGCCTAATATTTATTGTTTTTTGAAAGTTTCCCAAAAGAAAAACTCAAAAGCAATAACATAGGCATATATATATAAAGAGAACCCTAGGCCGCCTATGTGGCGCCACCACAAACTAGAATTCTCTTTTAATTTATTTATTTCCAAAACTAGCCTTCCTCTTTCATGAAAAGTTGTGACTTATGAAAAGTAGTAACTTTTATGAAAAGTTATGACTCTTCTGAAAAGTTGTAACTTGTATGAAAAATTGTGACTTTTATAAAGAGTTGCGTCTTTTATGAAACATTCTGACCTTTCTGAAGGATAGTAAATTTTTCAATGAGTTGTGAGCTTTTCGACAAGGCACAATAAACATTTGTTCACTCTACCATTTGTTGTCTATAAATAGAGGGATTTTCTGCCACTATTATTTGTAGGCTTTTTTCCCGCTATAGGGTAGTCAAATTCAAATTCATTAATTAAGCTTCTTATGAAGTTTGTTTCATTCCTCAAAGTTTTTTTCCTCCTATTTCATGGAGCTTAATCTTTACTATAAGTCATAGTGATTCATGTACCTATGACAATTTCTTTTTGCTATTTTGGTGATTTTTTTTTAACTCTATTAAAAATTTCAACAGGGATGATTTAAAATTGATCTTATCTTTTGTCCCTTTCAACATGTTTCTTCATATAAACAAACAAAATTAAATTTAATTGCAATCCGACATTACTACTCTTGCACCTCTCAGACCACAACTCATAACGTTGCTGAAATGGTTGAATTCATTACATTTGGTTCTTTAATAAACAAAACTTTTATTCTTGCCACTATTATTTGTCAGTTTTTTTGCTATACGGAATCAAATTAAAATATATTAATTAATCTTCTTATGAAGTGTGTTTCATTCCTCAAAGTTTTCTTCCTCCTATTTCATGAAGCTTAATCTTTAACCGTAAGTCATAGTGAATCATGTAATCTCTTGCAATTCCTCTTTGCTATTTTGGTGACTTTTTTTAAACTATATTAGAAATCCCATTGAGGATGAATGAAAATTTATTTTCTCTTGTGTCCCTTTCTACAAGTTTCTTCATATACTTTTTGGGAAAATTGCTTGTGGATTGTGCTATATTTGATAGCATACAACAATAACTATGTGATAACTAATATGGAACCAATGATGATGTTTGTTAAAAGAACTAAACAGATTGCTCTCTTGCTTGCCACAATTAGTATATTATTTTGATTGTTTTTTTGTTAGGTACAAACATTTTGTATGGATTGAGGTATACATATTATCGTCTTTGTTGGAGAATATTAGTGAATTATTTTCCGGTAGATAATGAAGAAAACACAGATACAAAGGCTAGAAAAAAAGCTCATAAAAAAAGCTTGGTTTATTATCAGTTCCTTCCAAGACTCTCCAAGTAAAAGTTTTTCTCTATTTCTTCACTTCAATCCTGGGAATATTAATGACTATTCTGAGACAATGAGAAAAAACATTTATGATACTAACAATTTTATGGTCATTTTTAACATATACATGATGTGACATACTATAATAAAAAAGAGATTGATGGAGGTTCATAAGAAAGGAGCCGAAGGTCCTCCATTTGAATTTAGTTAATTATATTCTTATATGGACGATGTTCCACTTTACTTGGAAGTGTTGTTGTTTGAGGCATTTTGGTCTCTTCTTAATGTCTGATGTTTTTTTTGAGGATAATAACACTTTTAATGTCTGATGTTTTTTTTTTATAACTTCTTGGAATTTAGAAAAATTCATTACTTCTGACCATCTCTTTCAATGGAGATTTTCTTAGACTTCTTTTTTATACTTAAAATCTCTCTATAACTCATAATTTTTGTATAACAAAAATAAAAATTAAAAAAAATGGCAATTTAAGATTTCAGTGGAACGCTTTGCCTTAAGATAAAATGTTCTTGACAATGTATTGTATGTATTGAAAATACGAATATTACCGAATGATCATATATAAGCTTAGTAAAATAGTTCAATCCCGTGCGAAGCACGGGTAATTTACCTAGTATATATATAAAAGAGAACCTTAGACCCGCCTACGTGGCGCCACACAAACTAGAATTTCCTTTTAATTTATTTATTTCCAAAACTAGCTTTGAAAAGTTGTGACATTTATGAAAAATTGTGACTTTTGTGAAAAGTTGCGACTTTAATGGAGAGTTGCGACTTTTATGAAAAGTTGTGACGTTTATGAAAAGGTGTAACTTTAATGAAGAGTTGCGACTTTTATGAAAGGTTGTGACCTTCCTGAAGGGTTGCAACTTTTCCAAATAGTTGTAACCTTTCCGATAAGGCAGAATAAACATTTATTCACACTACCATTTGTTGTCTATAAATAGAGGGATTTCCTCTCATTTTAAAACAACGAAAATTTTGAACCTCTTCTTCTTCTTCTTCTTCTTCTTCACAATTAAATATTTGTGTACTTTACTCATGTTGAGTGGCTCGTGACACTATTGCTTATGTTACAGATCCTGGTATGTATTTTTAATGTCATTAATTTATGGTTATGTTATTAAGCATAAATGATAAGATGCAATAATTTTTATTTTCCTTTACATTATTAATGTTTGTTACTACGTAATCTTGTATGTAAGACAATATAGTGTTTTAGTTTTAATGACTGATAGGTTTTAAGTATCATTTTATAAATTCTGTGATATTAAATTCCCGCGCGAAGCGGGAGTAGTTTTACTAGTAGTCATATATAAGAAAATTATCAAATTAGAGTCGGGAGGTAGAAGACTTTGCTAGATAACTCAAAAACTTTTAATTCTATAATACTAAAAAATCAAATCAATCTTGGACTAAAAAAGTTTTTTCAATATGATTTTCACAATTAGAAATGAATTAAATAAATATCATATACAAATCTTAAATAACTTAGATTTCCTACTTTTGATTTATTTCCTACCTAGTCTTCTTTAAATCAAGATTTTCAAACGTGATAATATCCAGTATCTTTATCAACTTTATAATCAATTTCAGTTTTTATTCCTTTGTAAAAACATTAGCAATTTGTTCTTCAATTTAGCAATAAATAATAACTATTTCTTTATCTTGAACCATATCATGAATGAACTGAAATTGAGCCCAAATGTTCTAGGATGACATAACTAATAAAAATATACTTTTGTGTTAAATCTCATCCAATTTGTTTCTCAAAGCATAGATTTGCATGACCTGTGCTGAGCACGAGCCCAACACTAGAGAAATTAAAGTGTTGTTCAAGATAAGCCCAAGTAATTACTGTACAATTGTTCATGAAAAACTTGAAATTGAAAATCAGACCAAAATGATTGAAGTAAAGGGTTTGGGGATTGTTACGGGTAAGAGTTATGACCAAACAAAGAGTTATGATCACCTCTTCTGTTTGCACCAAGGGACCAATGGTGCAAACAGAAGAGGTGATGATCATAACTCTTTTGGGTAAGGATGTATCATTTATGCACATGTTATCCAAACGACATAATACATAAACATGACCCTTAACTTGACTTCAACGGATAACTATGCCCTCCAACTTTGAGTGTGCACAAGTAGACACTTAAACTTGTATAAAATTGAACAAGTAGACACGCGTTTCCTACATGACATAATACACATAGGACGCCACGTAGGACACAAAATTTCCATGTAGGGTGCTATGTAGGACGAATGTGTCTATTTGTTCAATTTTATACAAGTTTAAGTGCCTACTTGTGCACACGCAAAATTAAAGGTCATAGTTGCCAGCTAACGTCAAGTTAACGATCATGTTTATGTATTATGTCTATCCAAAACAACACATCAAGCTAAAGCTAAAATAGTAAATTGAATCCCACTCTATAAAAAAGAAATTTGAAACTCTCATCAAACATGCATTCTAAAATTCATGTAGCACTGCAACAACCTTCACCTAACATGGACAGTCATAAGATTATTTAGTCGTCCAACAATATATACAACTTTTACGTTCTATCACCTACTGACAAAAGCTTCAACAATATGAATTCCAACAGCTGAAACTATAACAAAAATAATTTTTGGCGGCAATAAATATACACATTAATAAAGAGTGTTAATTGCCGCTAAAAATATATAAAATTAGCAGCAATTTATTACCGTTAAATAATTGCCACTAAAGATAATTTTTTGTGTAGTGTGATATCATTGGGAATAATGAAAATTTGGACTGAAGAAAATAGTTCACATAAAATTTGTTAATATGGGTAACACAAAAAAAAAAACTTCATTACATAGACAAACTTCAATGCCTTTTCAGATCATTCGTTCCTTTTGGCACCTCTTTATGAGCAATACTCTTTGCAAAAGCTTTTGGTTCATCTTTTTTCCAGCTCTTCTGACTATGATTTCCATGGTAGCTAGGCAAATTCTAGGAGAAGGGCTCTAGGAAAAGGCGTACTTCCTAGTTGTTTCAAAGCATACTACTTCCTAGTGGTTTAGTAAGGGCTCTAGTAAAAGGCATAGCTACTCTTGTCGGAAGGACAGAGCTACTATACTATATGGTTTAGTAAGGGCTCTAGGAAAAGGTGTAACTACTCTTACCGGAAAGGCAGAGCTACTATACTATATGGTTTAGTAAGGGCTCTAGGAAAAGGCATAACTACTCTTGTCGGAAAGGCAGAGCTACTATACTATATGGTAAAGAATAGAAAACGAAATTGATTTTACCAGCTTATCAACATCATCTAATATCACAGTCAAATAATATATTAGCACTATTTATTTCAGAATCTCATGAAAAATTAGTGTATAGTACAACAAAAGTGTCTACTTTCACTTATGCTTAGCTTCAACCGCTTAATGAAGATTAATTTTTTGCCATTTACATCTTCAACTTCACATTTATTTCGTTTTTTCATACCTCAATTTTCCTAATTCCTTGATTTGACTTATTGTTGGGAAAAATACTACAATATTGATATTGAATTGGAATTACAAAGTAGTAAATAGCTTATCACAAATACTGTGTCGTGGCAAGCCACTGCCTTGAAAGCAATTTCGGCCCGACTCCGGTGCAAATCGTAGTAGCCGGTCACTCCCTAAGGTTCCACAGTTACTCTCAAACACGTGCACTCGTGGCTGAAAGTTTGGAGTTGCACAAAAACATTTTCCCAGAAATCCACAATAGGAAGAATGACCATTTAAGCCAATAAAGGAATTAGTGAAGGAGATAGTAAATGAAAGAAATGACTTGTTTTTCTTCTCTCTGTATTTAGCTCCCAAATGATACTCCTTAAATAGGAAAATCATTTATGTTTTCAACCATCAAAAGAATGTAAGAAACTAACGTATAATAAATGTACTCTTACTTTAATGACAAATTTGTCATAATACAAAAGTAACTTCGAGTCTTCTGAATACTTCCTATATTTTCTTACGAAGTTAAGAAACTGACACATGAGATAAATGTGAACCATTAATGTGGAAGTAACTCTCTTATTTCACATATACTAACAAATTAGCAATGTTCACACAAATTAATTACGGAGGGTTAAAAGATGTAACTTATCATTTGCATTAAAAGAAAAGGAATATTATCCACAATCCCCCACTAATGCAAAGATAAAGAATAAGAATAATTTCTGGGCAAAAGAAAGAAACATGTACTTAAGTGCCAATATCTTTCGATTTGAATTGACACGTAGTGAAATGAGGCAACAACACATATCCACAAAGTGAAGCACTCTTGAACTAAATGGACATAAGTTGAGACCCCCACAACACATATCATATACTTGATTTTATGCAAATTCCGCGATCCAACAAAGTGTTTTTATGGTCATGCACACACACCTTGGGTCTTATGAGTGCTCTAGAAAGACGACCCAAGTCTTTCATAAAAGGCGACCACATCTTTACACTCACGTAGGTGATTCCATCAAATAATGTGGTGTATATTGAGGCCTAATGGGTCCACCACACTACCTCAATCAATGGGCTTTAGCCCTATCCCCCTCGATGTTTCAAGGATTATTTTCCTTGCCAAGCCCTTGATCATAGGATCCACCAAATTTCTTTCGGACCTTACATATTCCAAGTAAATAACACCCAGTTTCAACAACTGTTTAACTGCACCATGTCTGATGTGAATTTGTCTCTTTTTTCCATTGTACACGCTATTTTTGGCAATTCCAATTGCTGCCTGTGAGTCACAATGAAGAGAGACGGGTGAAGCTTGTCTTTCCTATAATGGCATATCCGCCAAAAGATTTCTCAACCACTCAGCTTCTTGCCCTGCCAACTTGAGAGCAATGCCTTTCCTATAATGGCATATCCGCCAAAAGATTTTTCAACCACTCAACTTCTTGCCCTGCCAACTTGAGAGCAATGAATTTAGATTTCATGGTAGAACGTGCTATACAAATCAGTTTGAAAGACTTTCACGAAATAACACCTGCACTCAAAGTAAACACAAAGCCACTGGTGGAGCTAACTTCATCATTGTCAGTTACCCAGTTTGCATCACAAAAACCTTCTAAAACAACAGGAAATTTATTAAAATGCAAACACCAATTCATGGTACCTCTTAAATACCTTAGCAAGCGATGAAGAGCATTGCAGTGTTCACTACTGGGATTATGAGTATATCTACTCAATCTATTAACATCATAAGCTATATTAGGCCGAGTATAGTTCATGAGAAACATTACACTCCCAATTATTTTAGCATATTCAGTTTGAGAAACACTAGATTCTTTATTCTTCCTCAAGTGTATGCTAGTATCATTAGGAGTTCTCACTGGAACTACATCAAAACAATTAAACTTTTTCAACATCTTTTCAATATAATGAGACTGACACAAAGAGAAACCATTAGCATTTCTTTTGATTTTAACTCCCAAAATCGCATCTGCTTCACCAAGGCCTTTCATTTCAAATTTAGAAAACAAAAAGTTCTTGGTCTCATTAATAACATTCACATTAGGACCAAAGATTAACATGTCATCTACATATAAACATATAATCACACAATCTGAACCTATCATCTTAGAATAAACACAAGTATCAGATGAATTTACAACAAAGTCATTATCCATTAATGTGATATTAAATTTTTCATACCATTTCTTAGGTGCTTGTTTTAGTCCATACAAGGACTTCCTCAATTTGCATACTTTATCCTCTTGTCTAGGAACCACAAACTCCTCAGGTTGAGTCATATAGATCTCTTCCTCTAAATCACCATTTAGAAATACTGTTTTAACATCCATTTGATGTACCACTAAATCATGAATAGCGGCTAAATCAATAAGAGTCCTAATGATCGCTATTTTAGTCACATGAGAATAAGTATCAAAGTAATCAACACATTTCTTTTGGTTAAAACCCTAATCACAAATCTAGCCTTATATTTATCAATTGTACCATCAGGTCTCAATTTCTTCTTAAATATCCACGTAAGCCTTTGGGTAAATCATACAAGTCCCAAGTGTTATTAGAAATATAGAGTCTAATTCACTTTTAATAGCCTCTTTCCAAAATATAACATATATTGATCTCATTGCCTCATTGAAACGACCTCAAAATGCCCGAAAATGTGCTTCGGAAACACCTATAATTGTAATTTCCATATATCTCAAAACCCGTGCATGATTTCGGAAATTCGACTTCATATTCTTATTCGTGGGGTCAAATTGAGTAGGAAATGGGTCTAACCCGAATTTTAGAACAATCGTATCAAAATTCGAAAATCGCAAAAAATGCGATTTTCAGGGTCAACTTTAAAGG